>CAMGYJ010000007.1:7644136-7905551 GCA_946122785.1 Linum tenue | reverse complement strand
CTAATATTCCGGTGTCTCAATTCTACATTTCTGCTCGTGCCAATCACATTAAATTAATGGTCCATCGTCCCAAAGATAATCTTATGTTGTCACTCATGCTACACTTTTATTTTATGCACTCATTCATGCTTTGCCCCGACCTCTTCTCCTTCCCATTATGATGGTGGTTATGTTTGTTGAGGCGGTAGTTATGTCTTTCTCAAAACAACAAACCAAACAATAAAAACATTTGTTCTATGAGACAAAGGATCAAGGTGTATACATAATGGGTAATGAAATGACCCCTCTTCTACGATCATGACTCATAAAGTCATAATTATATTGTTCTTGATTCTAAAGAGTATGGTTGGAAGTCATGTATAGGCTTGGTAGGGCTTCTACCCCTAGGGCTGAAAATTGTCTTGGCTCATCCTTATCCCATCTCTGACCCTGTATGACCCATCTCTGAAGGGTCAAGATGTATAACCGTCCGTCCGTCCCGTCCATGTCTCCTTCTTGATCCTGTATTCCTGTCTGAACCTCAAGGGATGAGACGGGTCGGGATGGGCAGAGTCAGTGGGTCGACCCTAATTTGCACACTACTTTTTTTATAAATTACGTTTTGGTACCCAAAATTATTTTTTCTTACAATTTAGTACCTACCATTTTTTTACAAATAAGTCCTTAAATTTTGGTGGTAAAATCATTTTTGCAATTTAGTACCTAAACTTTGAATACTTTTACAAAGAGGTCCAATGTGGTATGGGATATATATTTGTTGTTGCTAAGGGACAGGGTCAAAAAGTGACCCATCCCTAAGTTGTCCCGACCCATCCCGATCCTTATAGGGTCAAAAGCTGACCCGTCCCTAAACTAACCATATAGACAAACTGACCCGTCCCGACCATCAAGGACGAGACGGGTTAGTGGATTTGTAGGGTCAAACTTACACCCCTAACTACCCCTTCACTCTTGAGATTATACATTTCTCGACCATTTGGCTAAGATCAAGTGTTCTTTGAACAAACATTAGGAAGTGACATTATGCAAATTATTAGCTCTTCATTCTCCTTCAAATTTGATTAGTCATCATAGTTGTTTATTTGTAATCTCTCGTTGTTGACTCACTCTTAAGTCTTGATTCATGATTTCGTTACTGAAATCATATAAATGTTAATCGTAGTTATCGTCAGATACCGTATTGGGAACTAGTGAGCCGAGTTGTACTACTCTTCATATCAGACTCGGCCTTGGTCTTGAGTTTTAGTTTCATTCCTTTCTTATCCCTCAAGCACTAGGTTTGTTCCTCTTATTTCAGACCAGTAGATTGTTGATGGCCGAACTCTTTGTATCATAAAACAATCATCAATAAAAGAACTGAGAGCCCTAGCTATCCGTGGAGTAGTCTCGTTCACAATGAACGGAGAAACCACGTAAATCGGGTTTTGTGTGTTGAGAAATGTGAATAGTTTGTAAAAACTAAAGGAAAGTCCTTGGAAAAGGTAAGTGAAGTTAATTCGGATTAATTCTCCGTATTGAAGGAAACGTTTCTTCAATCAGAATTAATCGACCGAATTAAAGGAAAGTTCAATCAATTGGATTGATTTTCCATATTGAAGGAATCTTTCATGATCAGATCAATTGCCCATACTAACGGAAAGTTTCAATCAATCGGATTGATTTCTGATATTAAAGGAAACTTTTATCAATTGGATTAATTGTCTGCATTAAAGAAAGGTCTAATCAGGAGTTATTACTCTTGATTTCCTTCCTTAAAAAGATTCTCAAATCCTCCACCAAGAGGGGAAGGCTGAAGGTCTCATCCAATATAAATAGATGAGTTGCCTAACCCTAAAAGGTACAACAACGAGCATAAACACAATAGAGAGAGTGTTCAGAGAACTCGGGTTTTCGCACAAAACCGGGAGTATTGAGAGGAGCTGTTTTATCCTGGAGATGATCGGTTGATAGTCTGTCGTGCGCATCGAGGGCAGTGCCGCGAACGTCTTAAAAAGAGCGACCTAGTCCGCGACTCAGCTCCAAATTCGATAACCTTGTTCCTTGTTGTTGTTCTGTTCCTAACATTGCGTGTTTGCTTTTCGTTTCTCGAATTTACCGGAGTTGGTATTGCAACCTCGGATCTCTCCTGCTGCCCAGCTTGCCATGCCATGTGTTCTTTCCATGGCCACAAACCGAGCAACTGAGCCATATTCTTCACACTTCATAGTTTACAATGATGTTAATAATGATGAAATGTTAAAGGGAAGTTGATGCGTGATTGGTGGTAACCGTAGGGGAAAGTGAACGGGGGAAAATGGGATATGGATGTTATGATTCTAATGCTTTGCTTGTTGCAGAAACTTGGAACATTTATCGTTTTGTATGGATTGCGTAAAGGTGAACAACAATTGGTACATAATATTAGATTTCATGGATTTGTGTTTGAGAGGGGACATAACAAGGGATCGGTTAGCATGCTAACCCTTGTATGGGTTGGCAAAATGACAACCCCTATTAATTATAGGTTTTTAAGGTAATTAATTTGTGTTGCATTTAATAATCCGTATGAATTAAAAACACATATTAATTACTTTCCTTTTTCAGTGCACTGGTAGTTGTATCAGTGCACTGGTATACTGAACTCATATTAATTACGTTCCTTTTTTGGAACTACCATTGCAGTGATACATCTACCATTGCACCTGTACACAACTACCAGTGCACTGATACAACTACCAGTGCATTGAAAAAGGAAAGTAATTAATATGTGTTTTTAATTCATACAGATTATTAAATGCAACACAATTTAATTACCTTAAAAACGTATAATTAACAGGGGTTGTCATTTTGCCAACCCTTTTATGGGTAGGCATGGGTGACGGATGGTCCCCTTAATTGGGCCAATATCACGGTCCACATAGGGCAAGGCTTTCCCGCGAGAAGGGGCCCATGAGTGATGCAAAACCAAACACCTCCCATAATTAATTAAGCTCCCCAAATTACCAATTAGCTTAATTATATCATGTTGGGTTTAGTCCATTACTTATTATTTATATTAACTCATTTATCTTACGGTTTAAATTCTATATATATGCGCTCTGGATTTCTTTATTTTATTCTAATTCATTTTTTGAAAATGTTTGTAGTCTTTTCTTTTGTGTCTAAACTTGTTGCAGATTTTCCGACGAGATACGGAGCACTAAGTCAATAGTTTTTATTTATTGATGTGTGTAAGCAATACATGCTTTGAGTTACAAATTCATTTAGTCAAGAAACATGATGGTTCAGTCATCTAATTTGACTCACACCGGCGATGGAGGTGTGTAATTGTAGGATTTTATGTCGAGATTTCCAAACGGCCGCAATCAGTTCATTATCTTGTATGATACACATCAATCCATCATTTTCAATGCTTGTTCCGACATTCAAACAACGATTGTTGTTAATTTACTCAAAACATTTAGACTTCTTTTATGAAGATACTTGATCATTGTGTTTATTCTGTAATTCTCTAAACCTTTCTCTATTGAGTGAATTTTATATCGTAAACTTAAATTATATACTTCAACCTATTATTTTTGCTAATAATGATCTCTAACTTTGACCACATATACGTATAATATATTTCCAGGCCACTTTGAATGTATGTAACGCTTTGGTGTGTTAATCAGTACTGCCCACTTGGATTCCAGGGTGTTGCTCTATATTTTATAAATTATCATTATAGCCAATTGATCGATCACATATATCTATATCTATATCTATATCTATATCTATATCTATATATTATGACAATTCAAAAAACAATTCTTGCCACATAAGCATTTGGAGGATCCACAATTTGCCAAGTTGGACAACTTTTTTACAAACAAAAAATTAGTTATTAATGTATTTATGGAGTTACCTCTCTCTTCTTTAATATTTCCATTTATTTTATCCAATTATTCTTTTTCATTTATCCATTCATTTTTTTTGTCTTTAATAATAAGTTACATGTTGATAAACTTAACCAAACACACATAAATAAAAAAAGTTTGTCAAATAAATAAAATATAAATAATAAAACAGAGAGTGACATACATCATATTTATTTAAATAAAAAATATCTGATTAAACCTTATGAAATAAATTTTCTACTCATTTTTACTAAAATTCAATGATAAGTTACATTTTGATGAAAAAATAAACAAACATACATATAAACAATTATGTTTTAATCGATTAAACCAAAATATATATGAAAAGAGAGAAAATAAACATTTGACATTCAATTACCTTTGAAAAATAAACTATATTACTTTATATTTTGTTACAATGAAACACTCTCTTATTCGGACAGTATATATCTATAAAATAAAACTGTATTATTTAGCAAAATGTCAGAGTATAATCTTGATCGAGTAGTTACAATTATTTATTTAAAAAACTTATTTTTCATTCAGATCATGTTCTATCTTAAATTCCTCAAATGAAGAGGAATCGCATATGCAATAATTTGATAATGTGACCTGTTGGGATAGTAGAGAAGAACCCATAAAAGTTAAAAAGCCTGTTGGGCCCGAAGCCCATTTATGGCTATTTGGGGAAGTAGAGAAAAGCCCATGAGAGTCAAAAAGCCTGTTGGGCTTGGAGCCCATTCATGGCCTCCCTAGGGCATGACCTAGGCAGTCTCAAGGGAAGAGGGGCGCATAGCGACAAAATAGACTCGCAGACAAGGAAGTACGGACGAGTGGAATCAGAAGGGCGCCACGAGGCAAGTGGTCCCCCTATGCGCCCCGACGTGGAAGATGGACAGCGTGCCACGTGTAGGCGCGTAGGCGTTGGACCAGACCAGGCATTTAATGAGGGAATGACGTAAGGCTTTGTGGCAGGAGTTGGTCGGAAGGTGGTTGAGGAGCTCGGGTAGTATAAATAGCACTCGGTAGGTAGCATTTAAGCAGGTCGGTCTTTCTCACACTAAACTTCTTTCTTCACTTCTCTCTCTAGAGTTGCTCCTGACTTGATCGTTGGAGTGCTAACGGACGGGTCTAGCCCTCTAGGCGCCCGTCCTGCAGGGTTCAAGCGCTCGGCGTGGAATCGTGGTGGAGGCACGTGGAAGAGAGAGTATTGTGGCATCAACAATTGGCGCGCCAGATAGGGGGCGTTCGGCAAGTTAAGAAAGATGGAAGACTTGAATGTTGGAAATGTAGGCGCCGAGGATGCGGGAACGGAGAATTCCAGTCAGGAGGGGAGTGAGCGGCGGTCAAGCCCGGTAGTGAGCATGGACGCAGAGGACGAAAGCCATGAGCGCCCATCTATGGAGAGTGATTCATTGTCAAAGAGAGAGCTGTTCAAGATTATTGTTGACCAAGACCGAGCAATAGCAATGCTTCGGAGGGAATTGGAGGGCGGAAGGAGCGTTGATACAAGGGAATATAGCCCCCCGGTGAGGGAGCGGGATAGGCTCATAGATGATTCGGAGGTTAGCGAGTATGGGCGCCCGGGCTATGAGTGCCACAATCCTGAGGTAACACCACCTAGGCGCCCGGGCGTGTGGAGGGCGCCAGGAGAGTGGGCCGTCCCGGCTCTGGAAGAGCAGAATCCATGAACGCCCAAACGTCAGGCCAGGCGCTTTGGGATCAGACAACCCTTAGCGCAAAGCGTGTTAATGGAACCAGCAGGAACTACCGTCCCACCGCTGAACAGCTATGATGGAGTCACTGACCCAGAAGATCACCTAAATAGCTATTTCACGAAGATGCAATTGTACAATAGCACGGATGCCACGCTGTGTAAGGTGTTTCCTTCGACATTCGCAGGAGTAGTCTTGGATTGGTATCACCAGTTGGAAGAGGGGCGCATCGAGTGCTTTGAACAATTTGCAGAGCTATTCTTGTCCAAGTTTGCTAGCCGCAAGCGGCGGACGTTGACTATAGGCGCTTTGTTCAAAATCAAGCAGAGAGAGGGGGAGGCGCTTAGAGAATTCTATGACCGATGGATTTCGGTCGCTATGGCCGTGAAGGATGTGCAACCACCAGTCTTGGGAGTGTGTCTGGAGGAGTGCACGAATAGTGAGGAGTTGTGTCGGGTGCTGTCCAAGAGGGCCGTAGTGTCGACTGAAGATCTGGATCGAAGGGTTCAGAAAGTTATTGCCTTGGAGGAAACGTTGGCCGCGAGGAGGGAAGAGAAGAGGCACGTTGGTAGGGAAGAAGTTGAGGGGCGCCAGGCGCCGAGGCCATTCATTATGAACAACGCTCCGCAAAGGAGGATGGAGAGTCAGCGCCCACCACCCAGGAGTGCGGGAAATTTCACGGAATATAACGACTCTCTGAAAAACATTCTGCAATACGTGAAGGACCGGGGATACCATGTGCGTTGGCCGGGACCTATGCGTGGGCAACCAAACGAGCGGAACCTTGATCGGTATTGTGACTTTCATCGGGATAAGGGGCATCATACGGCCGATTGCTACCAACTGAAATCGGAGTTGCAGACGTTAGCCGACCGAGGAATGCTCAACGACTTCATAAGAAAGACGGAAGAGAGGACTCACCGCACGTATTTCGCAAGAGAGACGAGGTCGGCGCCTGCTGTGGTAACTGAACCAAAAGCGCCTACCCATCCCATCATGCAACAGGCGCCTGGTAATCTCCCTGCGCTTGAGACCCTCCCTCCTCCACTTGAAATACCCCCGCCTCCGTTCGAGCTGAATCAAGAAGGGGAACCCAACCGGGTTAGACTCACGGTGGAATCCATAACCGGAACCGTCGATTTGCGGGACAAGTTGGACAGGTCTAGGCGCCTCCGAGCTGCATCTGTGGAGGCGAAGGCGGCAGTGCAAATATGCTTTAATCAGGAGGCGGATGAAGCGTGTCAAGTACCCTCAGAGGAAGCCTTAGAGATACAGGGAATCATTGCAGGGTGTAAGGTCAAGAGGATGTTGGTGGATACGGGAAGTTCGATGGATGTTTTGTTCAAAAGCACGTTTGAGCGCATGCAGCTGGCGCCGGAATTGGTAAGCCCCTCTGATTCGGTGCTCATAGGGTTTTCGGGGGCGCCTGCCCATGTGATCGGGCGCGTGCGCCTCCCGGTAACATTGGGCGACGAAGTGCATCGAGTGACACATGCCGTGGAGTTTGGGATAGTGGATTGCCCCTCACCGTACAACGTCATACTGGGAAGACCCCTGTTGGCGTTATTCAATGGGGTAGCCTCGACTTGCCACCAAACGTTGAAGTTCGTCGCCCCACAAGGCATAGGAATTTCAAGGGGAGAAGGCGCCCCCCGCTATGCACGAGAAGAGGAAGGAAGAAGGAAGGGCGCGCGGAGGCACCGAGTGAACAACATAGATATTCGGCCGGAGGAGGCGCCTAGAGCAGAGCCTATGGATGATGAGTTCAGGGTACCGATCGAAGAAGGGCGCCCGGACAGGCAGGTACGAGTGTCAGCACAGGCTCCTGAGCACATGAGGGCGCCCTTGATCGAATTGTTGCGAGAATTCAGGGAGTTATTCGCTTGGAGCCCCCAGAACATGCCGGGAGTGTCGCCAGATGTGGCGGCGCATCGATTGGCCATCGAGGAAGGAAAGAAGCCTGTCCAGCAAAAGCGAAGGAATTTGACTCAAGAGAAGGAAGAAGCTCTAAGGAAGGAAGTCGATAAATTGCTCGAGGTTGGGTTCGTTGAAGAGGCCAGATACATCACGTGGCTATCAAACGTGGTGTTCATCCCAAAGCCGTCGGGGGATTGGAGGATGTGTGTGGATTTCACAAACCTTAACCGGGCGTGCCCAACAGACGCCTACCCAATGTCACGCATTGATATACTTGTGGACGTCACGGCCTACCATGAGGCGCTCAGCTTCCTTGATATGTTTTCGGGGTATCATCAAATTCCCATGGAGGAGGATAGAGCAAAGACCGCCTTCATGACACCCTTTGGTAACTTCTGCTATAAAGTGATGGCATTTGGATTGAAGAATGCAGGCGCCACGTATCAGCGCATGGTGAATCAAATTTTTCGGAAGCAGTTGGGAAGGAACGTGGAGGCATACGTCGACGATTTGATCGTGCAAAGTAAGAGGCGCCAAGACCACATTTTGGACTTGCGTGAAACGTTTGAGACTATGCGCTCATACAACCTGCGACTAAACCCACAGAAATGTGTGTTCCTTGCGGAGGCCGGCAAGTTCTTGGGATTCATGATCACGAAGAGAGGAATTGAAGCCAACCCCAAGCAAGTTGAAGCAATTATGAGGTTGACGCCTCCCCGAACACCGAAGGAGGTGCAGGGGTTGACGGGAAGTTTGGCAGCACTTGGGCGCTTCATTCCGAGGTCCTCGGATAGAGGCGCCCCTTTCTTCCGAACATTGAAGAAGGCCAGCAAATTTAAATGGACGGAGGAGTGCGATGAGGCCTTCGGGGATCTAAAAAGTTGCTGATCGCGCCTACGGTGATGACGGCGCCCAGGCCTAAAGAGACTCTATATCTGTACATTGCGGTCTCCCGGATTGCTGTGAGTGCGGTGTTGGTGTCTCGAGATCCGTCAACGAATGAGGATCGACCGGTGTACTATGTAAGTCGTACCATGGTGGTGCACGAAACGAGGTATGCGCCTATTGAGAAGGCGGCGCTGGCGGTGGTAATGGCGGCAAACAAACTCAGGCCCTACTTCCAGGCTCATAGCATCGTCGTGCTCACAAATTTACCTCTCAGAACGGTCTTGGGGTCCATGGATGTGTCCGGGCGCCTGGTTAAGTGGGCTGTTCAGCTGAGCGAATTCGACGTGAGCTATGCGCCCCGACCAGCCATAAAGGCTCAAGTGTTGGCTGATTTCGTGGCCGAAGGAGTAGTTGATATGGGAAGCGGCGTGGAAGAGTGTTGGCAAGTTCAGGTGGATGGAGCCGCAAGTCGAGCTGGCGCGGGAGCGGGTATTGTGCTGATCAGCCCCCTGGGCGCCATGCATGAAGTCGCTCTGCGATTTGCAACCCTTAAGACGAACAATGCGGCGGAGTATGAGGCTGTGTTAGTAGGGCTTCACATGGCAAGGGAGCTAGGCGCCCAGAAGGTTAATGTCCAAACCGACTCAGCGCTGGTGGTCAACCAGTTGAACGATGTGTATGAGGTCAAAGAGGAGGCGCTAGGCGCGTACGTCCGTTCTGTCATAGAAAAGTGTGCGTGGTTTCGGGAGGCTACGTTCACGCATATTCCAAGGGAGGAGAACGCTCATGCAGATGCCCTATCCAAATTGGCTACGACATTGGATTTTGGAGAAGACAGGAAGGTAATAGTGACCAAGGAGGCACCGCGTGAGGAGAGGGTGATGGCGTCGATTCTCGTGGGAGCAATGGATGGGTGGATGGCGCCTATCACGTTGTTCCTAACGCAGGGTGTGGTCCCGGAAGACCCAAAGGAGGCTTGGCGTTTGAGAAGAAAGGCGGCCCGGTGTGTCATTATGGAGGGAGTGCTATACAAGAGGTCCCATTCGGGCGCATACCTACGTTGTCTCACAGAAGCTGAAGGTCAAAAGGCTATCACGGAAGTACATCAAGGAACGTGTGGGATGCATGCAGGCGCCCGGAGCCTGGAAAAGGTGCTGCTAAGGCAGGGATATTACTGGCCGACGATGAGAGCTGACGCCGGGAAACACGTGGCTGCGTGTCATCAATGTCAAATTCATGCCAACGATATACATGTGCCGGCGGCACCAATGCAGGGGAATGTGGGCGCCTGGCCCTTCGCCCAATGGGGGATGGATCTGCTGGGACCCTTCCCCAAGGCGCCCGAGCAGTTCAAGTATCTTATTGTGGTTATCGACTACTTTACCAAGTGGATTGAGGCGGAACCATTGGCAACTATCACGGAAGTGCAAGTGCGGAGTTCACAAGAAGGAACATTTTCACAAGTTCGGGCTGCCAGAATCGATCATCACCGACCATGGCAAGCAGTTTGATTGCAAGAAGTTCATTGACTTCTGCGACGAAAATGGAGTGGTCCTGAGGTTCTCTTCCGTGGCTTACCCACAAGCAAACGGGCAAGCTGAGGCGGCCAACAAAAGCATATTGCATGGCCTGCATACTAGGCTCACATAAGCCAAGGGGAACTAGGTAGAGGAACTTCCAAGCGTCCTATGGGCGCATAGAACCACTTTCAAAGTTGCAACAGGAGACACGCCCTTTGCGCTGACATATGGAAGTGAGGCAGTGTTGCCGGTGGAGGTGCGCATTCCGACCTTTCGGATGGCGCATAGGGAGGAGTCGATGGAGGGGCAGGAGCGGATCAATGAATTGGATCTCCTTGACGAACGCCGTGAAAGAGCCGCCCTGCGCCTGGAGGCAATGAAGGCGCAGGTTGCCCGGTACTACAACAAGAAGATGCGTCCGCATGACATAGTGGCCGGGAGCTTGGTTCTGAAGCGTGACTTTCGCCCAAAAGCCACCGAAGGGAAGTTGGCACCAAAGTGGAAAGGGTCGTATCGTGTGCAAGAGGTAGTCGGACCGGGCACGTTCAAGCTGGAGCACTTGTCGGGGAAGAAAGTCAAAAGAACCTGGAATGCGCAAAACCTGCGAAGGTACGGGCTTAAGGAAGCAAAAACGGCAGAGGAGGAGGATAGAGAGTCGGAAGGGGCACCTAGTGAGTGATGGCGGAGGAGGAAGGTACCAAGCCTTGGGGAGTTTTTTGGTAAGAGTAGGGAGATGCGCATACGTGCGCCCATATTACTGCAAGCGCCCGGAAATAGCGCCCTTTAATATTTATGTAAAGCGCCTTTCAAGCGCCCGGGATACTTAAAGCGCCCGAAAATAGCGCCCCAAGGTTTTCTTTTTGAAAGTGGAATATATACATATACATTGATACTCTTTTAACTTGTCTCTCGCACCCATTTCTTGTGCCCTTAAATGCGCCCCACATGTAATGCGCCCTCGCACCCAACACTTGTGCCCTCAATGGGAGATAAAAAAAATGTGCCCCACACGTAATGCGCCCTCGCACCCAACACTTGTGCCCTCAGTAAAAAGAATGCGCCCCATACTAGCCGATTTAGCAGAATTTGATTAAGGCTCGAGAGTAAGGTAACGATAAAATCTAGAGGCGTAGATTATAAAAATGTTAGGAAAGCAAAATGAAAGAGGAGCAACATGATGATCAAACAAGGCGCACAGTAACAGGCGCACATGAGTTCTGCAAGGTGTGCACAAGGGAAGGAAATAGAGACTCAAAAGCTAGTTGCAAACAATAAAGAAAATGGTCCCTCTACTTGTCTCCTTCCGAATCACTACCGGACTCCGAGCCCGAATCCGAACTCTCTTCACCCGCAGATCCCTCGGGAGGCGCAGGCGCAACGTCGACGATCGGGCGCCCACTTGACATAAAGTCAATCACATAGTTGGCCATCTCCTTCACGTCCCAGTTGATGGTGGGATGATCAGCTTCGAGCTTCCTCTTCAGAATGAGGATGCTGTTGAGTGACGCCTGAGCCTTCAGTGCCATGTCTGATGTAGGCGCCTCGGGGACACCTTTCTTCGCTTTAAGCGCCTCCAGCTCCTCTTGGCGCTTCTTATTCTCCTGGGCTAAGATCTTCTTCTCCTTTTGCAACGCCTTCTTCTCCTCGATAAGAAGGTCAATCTCGCTCCGCTGGGCGCCCGCCTCCTTGTCTAGATCGTCCCTCTCCTTCATAAGCCTAGGAACCTCCTCATGATGCGCCCTCCTAGCAGTCTCGAGCTGGGCCTCATACTCCAATTTCACTTTCTGCTTCTCCTCATCGATGGATTTTTGGACGAGGGAAGCCGCTTTTGCAGCCTCGAGGTTGGCATGCTCGCACGCCTCCGCTAGCTTCGCCTGGCGCCTTTGAGCAGTCTCTAAGTCATCCTTCATGACGCTAAGAGAATTGCAAGCCTCCGCTTCTCCAAGGCGCAGCGCCTCATTCGCCATCTCGCCGTTCTTTGCAAGGAACAGCATCTAACAAAGCAAATCAATAAGAGAAATATAACAAGTCAACAAAAGATACATGTATACAACGCGTACGGAAGGGTGTATGTATACAACCACATACCTGGGCGCCCAGGCGTGCGACCTCTCCCCATAAATTCCGACCGTCAACCCCGCTGGGCGCCCTCAGCACCTCGGACGCATGAAAGGCAAACCCAAGCGCGGAGCCTCTCTCCAAAGCAGATCTGTCCGAGCATTCGATGTTGACCCTATGCCTTGGTGGTTGTAGCCATTTTTCAACAAAGGCTGGGACTCGTTCCTCCGCGCTGGTGCGCTGCTTCTTGCTAGGCGCCGAAGCTTCCCCCTCCACATGCTTCCTCTTCAATTTAGCCGCAAGAGGGACATCGTCGATGTCCAACTCGGGCTCAGAAGGGATGATGGCCGTATGCGCCTCCTCGACGAGTTGCACGTCGGTAGGCGCCTCCTCTTCCTCTGCTCGGGGGGCACTCGGCACCTTCTGTGGTTTGATGCGCCGCGGAGTTGAGCGCTTCTTCCCTTGCTTGGTGGCAGCAGGCGCATCGGCCTTAACTCCGCAAGAGGAAGACTTGCTCTTCTCTTTCTTCGAAGCGCCCTTCCCTTTCTTCGAAGCGCCTTTCCCTTTATCGCCGAAGTCGGGCGCCTTGTAATCCAGACCCATGCCCTCCAGTTGAGTCCTCATAAAAGAGGCAATGGTGGTGAAATCCACACCTGCAGGAAAGCACAAACGAGTAAGTAAAGGCAGGATGATTGTAATGCATAAGTAAATCAACATGAACGCATTCACACTTTTTAATGACACGCATACGCTACTAGGCGCCCACCTACCGTCGGCGTAGTACTCGTGTAAGACAGGAGTCCTAGCAGCTGTGGAACTAAGGTTCACCGGATGCATGCATAATAGGCGCGCATGCTCTTTCTCAATATCGGATAACTCTACCTCCACGTTGAAGCGTGTGGTACTGCCTATTTCCCAATCACGTATGAAGCGCTCGCCGCTCTCATAAAACGATTCTGCTCGTGCCTTGATGAAAAAGAAACCCCTATACCACTTCCTCCCTAACTTGGGGCAATCTTCTACAAAGTGACCTGGAATATCTAGGCGCCTCTGTAGAGACAGGCAATTGTCACTACTGGTCATAGTGAAGAATTACCGGAAGAGCTTAAACGTCGGGGCAATGTTGTGCTGCCGACACCTAAGCTTGAATAAGACATGAATCAAAAAGATCGAAGGAGATAGGCGCCCAATAGAACAGGCGCATGTGGTGAGAAGTCCCTCCAAAATCGAATCTAATGGAAAGCGTAGCCCAAATTTGAAATACTCCCTATATATGCCGAGCCACCGTGGACCGATTGCTCCCACCCTGGCAATCGGAGATGCAGGCGCATAGGACCATGTGCGAGGCAGATTGCAGGAGGTAATCAATCGGTGCATTTCGGCTATCTTGATGGTGGAAGTGTGCTTTGGCCTGGCACGCCTCACGGACAGTTTGCTGGTGTTACCGGGCGCCTCCCCTTGTGGCCATGTATTTTCCCAGGCAACTATCTTGAATGACCCATCTTCGGGGGCGCCTGAATCAATGGAGACAGGAGAGGCAGCCGCATCGTTCGACTCTGATGAGGTAGGCGCGGAGCCTAAAAGTGATCCAAGCGCCTTTGGTCAATACTAGGGACCCAATACCTATCGGGGGCGCCTAGCAAAGGTTCGAAATCAATGGGAAATTTAAAAAGCAGAGGAAAAGGGGACATTACCCTGGTTGGTCGATTCAGGCGCCTGCGTGGTGGAGGTGGGCGCATCCGAGGCCGTTGCTGTAGTAGGCGCCTCCTCGTTGAGGGGCGCAGGAGAAGTGGTGGAGGTGGGCTTCTTAGGCGCCTCCGCGTGGAGGGGCGCAGGAGAAGAGGTGGACGTTGCCTTCTTAGGCGCCTCCTTATGGGGTCGAGGCGCCCGCTGATCTTGGTTTCGAAGCGGGTCGGGCGACAGGTGCTGCTCGAGCACGTCGAGCACACTGGGCGCCGAGTTTCCGCCCTTTTCCGCGGAAGTAGTGGTGGCACCAGAGTCTGAATGAGACATGCTGGCAAAATCGAGACGAGCGCACAGATAAGAGTGAGGAGGGCGCGTGGGCTAGAGAGAAGGGAGAGCAATAAGAGAAAATAAGAGCTAGAGAGAGAAGCAATGGGAGGACGAATGAGGAAGGGAGGAGAAGATAGTGTATATTTATAAGAGGAGAGGGGGAGACGAAAGATCGCCTCGAGATATGCACGCGTTTAACGGGCAGATTCTCGCCCTCTGTTTGAAATTTGAATTTTTTAAATTTGAAATTTGAAATTCAAATTTTGAACGGATGCCGAGTGGGGGCGGCAAGTACGGTCGCGCGCCTGGGAAACGAGGAGACGTTTAGAGCAAGAATGGGGCGCATGAACTACAATGGACGTGTCTAAGAGGGGGGAATACAGCGATCGCATAAGGGGCGCGAGGGGTGGACGCGCAAGCTGTAACGGACGCATTAGAGTCAAGGAAGGCACAAGGGCAATGAATGAAGTGAATTCAGGCGCCCCCCCAAGCCGAATGGTATTTTCTGATGAAGTCAATATGAAAAGGCGAAAATTGTTACGCGTGGAATGGGGGGCAAGCTGGACCCAGGCGCCCCACTGGTCGAAGGGTCATGGGTCAACCAAGTCGGGCGTGTCTTCGGATTATCCCGCACTTCCGAAGGTCGCGCGCACATATGGTTTCATAGTTAGGCGCCCACCTGTGAGCGCCTAACTGGGGGGCAATTGTTGGGGTAGTAGAGAAGAACCCATAAAAGTTAAAAAGCTTGTTGGGCCCGAAGCCCATTTATGGCTATTTGGGGAAGTAGAGAAAAGCCCATGAGAGTCAAAAAGCCTGTTGGGCTTGGAGCCCATTCATGGCCTCCCTAGGGCATGACCTAGGCAGTCTCAAGGGAAGAGGGGCGCATAGCGACAAAATAGACTCGCAGACAAGGAAGTACGGACGAGTGGAATCAGAAGGGCGCCACGAGGCAAGTGGTCCCCCTATGCGCCCCGACGTGGAAGATGGACAGCGTGCCACGTGTAGGCGCGTAGGCGTTGGACCAGACCAGGCATTTAATGAGGGAATGACGTAAGGCTTTGTGGCAGGAGTTGGTCGGAAGGTGGTTGAGGAGCTCGGGTAGTATAAATAGCACTCGGTAGGTAGCATTTAAGCAGGTCGGTCTTTCTCACACTAAACTTCTTTCTTCACTTCTCTCTCTAGAGTTGCTCCTGCCTTGATCGTTGGAGTGCTAACGGACGGGTCTAGCCCTCTAGGCGCCCGTCCTGCAGGGTTCAAGCGCTCGGCGTGGAATCGTGGTGGAGGCACGTGGAAGAGAGAGTATTGTGGCATCAACATGACCTAAGTTCACATTAATAATATTCGCTCTATATCCTGTTGATTGAGCAAGCTCTATTGAGGTTCTAAGTCGTATGCTAAGAAATTTTCTTTCAGACTTGGAGTTATCTTCGGCGATTATAAATCAAAATTTTCAAAATGTCTTAAGTATGATTGTTGACGAACTTTGACTTCATACCCTAGGACGATATACAAAATTCCTTGAAAAATAATAGATGTGAAGGTTAGAAAAATCTTTGTTCAGAATCTACGATAAAACATCACGTTTCATCAACTACTAACCTAGGCATTTACCAAATAAAGGTTGTCAATTTTTAGTAAGATCGTCAATTGGGATAAACATATTTATCCAGTAATCAAGTATCTTTATCCAATAATCTCAACTCTCAAAATTGGTTGTCAGTTCGTCTAGACTCGAGAAACACGAATTAATATATGTTGTATAAGATAATAAGTTAATGCAAATAATCAAATGAAATACACTGATATTGTTCAAATGATAAGACATTTTAAATGCACTTAAAATTTGCCTCTTTATATATTACATATCGAACAATAGACAACCTCAATGGTTGTCTGGCGTTATGGAGGTAAAAGCGAGATCTTTAGATAATTTTGAGTCTAATATACATATACACACGTATATACATGTATATGAAATATCAATTATACTATACTTAGAAGTTAGAAGATCCAAAAATGATTTAAACATATAAATTATAAAATAAATCTCTCCGGCCAACGGGCCGAGTAAAAAGCTAGTTATCACGTATATGCTTTGCTTCGTTTACCTCCAAAACTTGATTGAACCGAACCGTCTTAGGTAGCTCGCTGGGTACTTTACTTATCACTGCCCATAATGTAATACGCATTTATGCTTATCTTAAATTCCACTTCAAATCAAATATAATAACGAAACAGCCGTCTGCATTAATTTTCCCCATCATGTCAACTCCCAAACGAATCTGTCGTTAATTATGATAATCACGACATGCATATATTATATATTCAAATCCAATACACAGGAGTTGAGGTTATTGAGAGGCATGCATACTAATTAATTGTAGGCATATCACGATGAGTGGAACTGGAGATTGGAGATTGAAGAATGAAGAAGATGAAGTCGAACAGAGGTGGTTGCTTTGAGCTTATGAAACGGAGTCGTTTTCCCCAGAAGCAATTGAGGAGCTAGGTCAAGGCGACGTCGTTGCATTAAGCAACTGCTGATTCCATTTATACTGTAGATAGCCAGCTGTCGTTCTCTTATTAGTTATAGATTTGATTTTTCGTTTGTTACCGTTAAAACAGTAATTAGAGAATGTACAGAGTTGTTGATTGAGGTATATATACAAGCCTTTGAGGCACCCAAAACCCTTGCGGGTTTTCATCCATTCTCCTTCTATTATTGAGATTTCACATGGTATCAGAGCCTGGTTACGGCCTCTAGGGTTTCTGTAACAGCTCCATTCCCGCATTCTTGTTTCTAGGTAGCATTCTGTTGCAATGGCTACTGATTCTTCTTCTACCTCTACTACCTCTGGTCCCATTTCCACAGTGGGTACCATTACCAATCCCTATTATATCAACCCAAATGAGTCTCTGGTGTTCCCAATCAAGCTTAGAAGGATGGCGAACTACAATCTATGGAGCAGAACGGTTCGTGTTGCTCTCAAGAGCAAGAACAAGCTGGGTTTTATCAATGGGTCTATTTCCGCTCCAGATCCAACTTCTGAAGGATATGCAGCTTGGGAACAAAGCAACACAGCCTTGTATTTCATGATTCTGGGTTCCCTGGATCCAAGCTTGGTTGATAGCGTTTCCTCACAGGACAATGCAAGGCTGCTTTGGGAAGATCTCAGACAACATCCGAATCACTGATTTACAGATAGCTCTTTATACCCTAAAGCAAGGTAACAAGTCTGTTAACCAATTTTACTCTGAGCTGAAGGGTTTCTGGGAAGAGCTTATTCAATTCCTTCCAATACCTAACTGTGAGTGTGGTGGTCAAGCACGAAACCTAGCTATTCCCTGTGTTACTGAAGTCACAGTCAAGAAGTATAGGGAAAATGAGTTTGTTACTCGATTTATCAATGGATTGAATGATGCTTATGGTGTCGTTCGTACCAATTTGTTCATGATGCAACCATTACCTTCTATGGAAGTTGCTTTTCACTATGCTATACAGCATGAATGACAGATTGGTAAGCCAAATCCTGAGTCTCAAGTGGATTCTGTGGCTTTGCTTGCTGCAAACCAAGCAAAGGGGAAGGATAATGCACAGGGAGGATTGTTCTGTCGATACTGTAAGAAGGAAAATCATGTGATTGCTGATTGCTATAGACTGAAAAGGAAGAACAAAGAGTCGAGTGGATCTACTAGAGGAACTCCTGGTTTTGCTGGACAGTTACAAGGGCTGGATTCTACTGGATCTGGGATTTTGCCAAAGCCTGAGTCTAAGAGTATTGCTGAGGGGAATGATGGATACACTAACATCAGGCTTACCAATGATGATCTCAGCCGTTTGCAGGGACTTCTCTGTCAGTACAGCCCACCAGCTTCTCCAACCTCACCTAATGCACCAGGAGGACCTCAACTGAATACTACTTCTCAACAGCAATCACCTATGGTGAACTCCCTGAGCAGACATCTCTCTGTTAATCCACAATTTGCAGGTAAATACACTTTAACTGCATCCTTCCTCAAGCATCCAATGGAATTTGTCAGTGTTTGGTTTTTAGATACAGGTGCCACTGACCATGTCATTTGTTCTATCCATAGTTTTGTTACCTATAAACCAGTTCAGGGCATACTAATCACCTTACCTAATGGTTCTAAAACTCCAGCTACACATTCTGGTACTGTTAAACTCACTTCTGATTTGGTCATCCATGATGTTCTATTGGTTCCAGCTTTTTCTTTTAACCTAGTCTCTGTTAGTAAACTCACTCAGTCAATGCCAATCTCTCTTACCTTTGCCTCCAACATTTGTCACATTCAGGACCTTCAAACCAGGAAGAGGATTGGTTTTGCCCAAGAGACTAGAGGACTTTATCAACTTATCACACAAGCAGAAGCAAATACTACCCTTGTTAATTCCATCAAGACACAGAACCTTACACAGCAGACTTTTGATTTATGGCATTGGAGACTTGGCCATCCTTCCATTTTTCGAACCAAAGAGTTACAGAAGACTATACCAAACATCACTATAGAATCCTTTTCCCATTGTAATGTTTGTCATCTTTCCAAACAGAAGCATTTACCTTTTTCTTCAAGCCAGTCTGTGGCAAAGTACAATTTTGAACTTGTTCATGTTGATATTTGGGGTCCTTTGGCCACAACTAGTTACAATGGTTATCAGTTCTTTCTTACTCTTGTTGATGATCATTCTAGATGTGTTTGGGTTTATCTCATGAAGCATAAGAGTGAATCCAGAAATTTGTTACAAAGCTTCTGTGTCCTTGTCCAAACACAGTATAACAAACAAGTCAAAACCATTAGGTCAGACCAGGGAGCTGAATTCCATATGCCAGATTTTTATTCCCAACATGGCATTGTTCATCAAATGTCATGTGTTGAAACTCCACAACAAAACTCTAGAGTTGAAAGGAAACATCAACACATTTTAAATGTGGCTAGAGCCCTTAAGTTTCAATCTGGACTCCCTTTAAAATTCTGGTCAGACTGTGTTCTTCATGCAGTCTACCTCATCAACAGATTGCCTACAGTAGCTCTCAAGAACAAGACACCCTATGAGCTGTTGTATGACTCTCCACCTGATTTGTCTGATCTAAAGGTCTTTGGTTGCCTCTGTTATGCTAGTACCCTTGAACATAACAGAACCAAGTTTTCCCCTCGAGCAAAACCCTGTGTTTTCTTGGGATATCCTCATGGTATTAAGAGTTATAGACTTTATGATTTAACAAATCAAAAGGTCCTCTTTTCTAGACAAGTGATTTTCCATGAACACATTATGCCTTGTCTTCCTCTCCCATTCACTTCTTCTGCAGAGGAACAACCTTCTTCTTCTCATCCTTTACAACATTTCCCCCCCCCCCCCATTCCTTCTATGGAGCCAAGTCCTCCAGTTGTGCCTAAGGACACAGAACCTACACCAGTACCAGAACCTGTGTCCCCTTTACAACCTTACACATCTCCTGCCCCTGGTGTTTCTTCCCCTTCACCTGTCTTAACTCATTCACCACAACCCTTGTCCTCTCCTACTCCTCCTTCCCTTCCTATTGCCCTGCGCAAACAGACAAGACATGTTGGACCTCCTATTAAATACCAAGATTATGTCCTGAATCTTAAAACTGACACTGACAAACGTTCATATCCATTGGTTGCTTGTCTTTCCTATGATAATTTATCTAAGGACTATAGGAAGTATGTATGTGTTGTGGATTCTACTTTGTTGCCTCAATCATTTGAAGAGGCTATGCAGGATGAGAGATGGAGAAAGGCCATGTATGAAGAAATCAGAGCTCTAGTAGATAATGGCACTTGGGATGTGGTTCAATGCCCCACTGGAAAGAAACCTATTGGCTGCAGATGGGTATTCACCATCAAGTACAATCCTGATGGTTCAGTGGAAAGATACAAAGCTAGGCTTGTAGCCAAGGGCTTTACTCAGATATATGGGGTTGATTTTCTTGATACTTATTCCCCAGTTGCTAAGTTAAACACAGTTAAAACACTGTTAGCTATTGCTTCTGCCAAGGACTGGTCCATGTATCAGCTTGATGTTAGCAATGCATTCCTACATGGGGACTTAGATGAAGAGGTGTACATGGACTTACCACCTGGTTTCTCACACACAGGTCATGTTTGTCGACTAAGGAAGTCCTTGTATGGTTTAAAACAAGCCTCTCATCAATGGTTTTCTAAATTAACCTCAGCCTTACTCAGTTTTGGGTATGTACAGTCTCACATTGACTACTCTCTCTTCCTCCATCACAGTGATCAAGACAACTCTGCCTTATTGGTTTATGTTGATAACATCATAATTGCTGGCAATGATGATCATGGCATGGCAGCTCTGAAAGATTTCCTCCATTCCCAGTTCAAAATCCGTGATCTGGGCAATCTTCATTATTTTCTTGGCTTGGAGATTGCTAGATCATAGGGGGGATTACACATATGTCAGCGAAAGTACTGCATTGATCTCTTGAAAGACACTGGTTTTGCAGAAAGTAAGCCAGTGGTCACTCCAATTGACATGAAGACTTATTTAAAGGCTGATGATGGACCATTACTTGAAGATCCTGCCTTGTACAGGAAGATAGTTGGGAGACTCCACTATTTAACAATCACTCGACCTGAAATCACTTTTGCAGTACAACAGCTTTGTCAGTTTCAAGCTGCTCCTACCGCTTCTCACCTCCAACTAGCATACAGAGTTCTTAAGTATTTGAAGAATGAACCAGGACAAGGTTTGCTGTATCCATCACAGTCAAGTCTTCTTTTGCAAGGATTTTGTGATTCTGATTGGGCATCATGCCCAGATACAAGACGATCCACAACGGGATATTGCATTACATTTGGAAACTCTTTAATTGTTTGGAAGTCAAAGAAACAAGGAACTGTTTCGAGGTCATCCTCTGAGGCTGAGTACAGAGCTCTTGCTCAGCTCACGTGTGAAGTTGTTTGGGTAAAAAGGCTGGTACAGGAATTGGGCATTGAACATCCACAACCTGTCCAAGTCTTTTGTGACAATCGTTCTGCAATTTATATTGCAGAAAATCCTGTTTATCATGAGAGAACAAAACATATAGAGATTGATTGTCATGTGGTTCGACAATTTCTTCAATCTAAGCTTATCAGTCTAAGTCATCTGGATACAGAAAATCAGATTGCTGATTTATTCGCAAAAGGACTTAGCAGGTTTCGACTCCAGTTCCTGATGTCCAAGCTGAACATACATAATCTGTATGCGTCAGCTTGAGGGAGGCTATCACGATGAGTGGAACTGGAGATTGGAGATTGAAGAATGAAGAAGATGAAGTCGAACAGAGGTGGTTGCTTTGAGCTTGTGAAACAGAGTCGTTTTCCCCAGAAGCAGTTGAGGAGCTGGGTCAAGGCGACGTCGTTGCATTAAGCAACTGCTGATTCCATTTATACTGTAGATAGCCAGCTGTCGTTCTCTTATTAGTTATAGATTTGATTTTTCGTTTGTTACCGTTAAAACAGTAATTAGAGAATGTACAGAGTTGTTGATTGAGGTATATATACAAGCCCTTGAGGCACCCAAAACCCTTGCGGGTTTTCATCCATTCTCCTTCTATTATTGAGATTTCACAAGGCAACAACTAATTAAGATTCAAAACCAGCCGATTTGAATAGTGGTGGTAACGTGGGAGGAATTGTAATTTAGGATGAGAATTCGTGTAATTTCTCAAGTGATTTTCGACATATTAGCCGTTTTAGATTATATATTTTTTTGTCCAATTCAATGCTATAGATGACGATTTCCGTTTAGTTCTTATTTCTTTATTAGTTTTCAATATGAAAATAATGATTGCCCAGCCCTTTAAGTGATTGACATTTTGTGGGTTTTTTATAATATAATATAATGTTATTTTTTTTTAATATTAGGCCACTCCTAATACGTGGAAATTGATCCAAATATAACATATCAAACGAACTAATATATACATCTATATATTAGTTGTTATCCACCGCTTTCAACTTTAAAATTAAGAAAATAGAGCAGTAAATATATAACTTTAATTAATCCACATCCCAATTATATCACAATTCAAATCTCTCGAGTTTGAAAATTTTCACCTTCTCTTATTCAGATTTCTTACTATGCAACTACATGCATGTATTTTTTTTCCACCCCGGAGAAACAAATCACGGTCCCGAAAGTATACACGGATACCTGAGAATCTATTACAATGGTTGGCGTGGAGCGGTAGGACGCAAAATAAATTAGCGGGTGGGAGTTTTGGTGGCAACTTCACATGTGAACGAAACGAGAGTTGGAGATCTGGCAGAGTTCTCTAGAATAGATCAGCCTCGCTCTTCCAACAGCAAGTTCCATATTCCAAAAAAGATGCCACATATATATACCAAACCAAAAACTTTGCGTGGTCGATTAATTAGCCAGCAGGCCGCCCTCCACTTATCCGCCGGCCAAGTGCGTTGGTGACCAAACTGCGTGCGTGGATTCTTCCAGTAGTACGTGGCGTATCATATTCATTCATATATATCTACCCTCGGATTCGGCCTAAGATTCGACACCTTGCAGTTTAATTTAATTTAACCCACCACGTAGGTGATAGAGTGCACAACGTGTCACCTAAATGTTCTCTGATCTGTTATGTTGTTAGTGGATTGTAGCTTTCTGTTCCTAGTTTACTGCCACATTCTAGTTATGTTAGTAGCCTGCTGTAATCTCGGCAATCCACGGGTTTGAAGTTTGCACAGGCCCACCATACCATGTGCTTGAAAGACAACGGTTAATATTGGGGGTCGTGGAGATTCGAACACATGACCTTTCGGTTCTAGGCTCTGATACCATGTCATGAACCAGTTGGTCCCAATAACTCGAGTTGTTGGGAGAAGGTTATGCTGGATCTTATACCATTCTCTAACAGTAGGCACGTACTCCCATAATTAACTGCAAACTCCCCACCGCCACCGGCAACAATAATGATTAATGAGTAGCCGGGCCCACATTATCCGGCCGTTCTCCAGCTCCCTCCATCTTATTGATCACTTAACCTGATTATTGTTGTTTATTAGCAATGTACGACTTCCTACGTCTTAATTGCGTGCGTCGCTTCTAACTTCCAATTAAGCATGTTATTCTTCGTATACCGTACAGTAACGAACAAGGCATTATTATAAAACTGGTCTGTGTTGTTATCGTGCCCTATATTCTACTCTACATCATTAAGCATGTATGTACGTACTACTGCTGTATTTGACAAATTGTTTACCATAAAAATTAACATTGTACCGGTTAAAAAAAAAGAAATTAAATGACTTTATAATGCCAACTTAATCATATCAGTTTAAATCAGTTGAGTGGGCCATGACGATTGAGTTTTTGGGCCCATTACTCTGTGTCACCACCAGTGGCGGAGCCAGGAAATTTGTCAAGGGGGTGTTTTTCTTCAAACAAAAATTGATCAATTACATAATAAAAAGTTTAACTCTAAACGAAATAAAAAGTCAATAATATTATCTCAAGATTCAAATAATTACAAGATAATAGTTCAATGCACGCCACTTACAACGAATCACGATGAGATTTCATTTTGAAAACATTGTAGAATACATTTCCTGTCCAAAGTAGCACACAATCTTATTCACTTTATGTCACCAACTCATCATTTAACCACTCGTCGTTCATCCGGATCTGACGATCGTTCTTGATATATTCCATTAATGTATGGATAATTGTCTTGAACAAAAATATACGCATAAGGAAATCATACAATTTATCTAATGAAAATTATAAGACATGTTATTACCAATTGACCGGATTGAGAGTTTGATATATAATTACCCAACCTGCGGGAAGAATTCACTTGTCCTCAACCAAGGGGGGTGCAAAGCACCCCCAAGGATGTACACAGCTCCGCCACTGGTCACCACGCGCGCCATGCATCTCCAAATTTGGCTAAGTATGCATGGGAGCCACCCTCGTGGCCGTGGTGAAACGAGAAGAGGTAAAATGTGGCTAAGTATGGAAGATGATGACGGTGGCAAGGAGGACCCCCCATGAGGTGGTCTGGGGACCACCAACATACCACCCCCATGGTATGATCAGGGGGTGGGGGGTCACCAACGTCAGCTCCCATGAGGATGATATGGTGGCGGCGGTGATCCATATGACCCCATGGAGGATGCTCCAATGGTATGGTGAGGGGGTCACCAATGTGAGCATGTGGTCTCTTTACTCTACTAATGGTGAAATACCTTTTGCTATGGTAACTCATGTTATTCAAATACCCACCCATATGTGGTAAGTGGTATTCCTTTATGGCTTAGCCATTTTTACTCTATGGATAAGCAAAACTACGAAGGAGGAGGTTTCAAGAGGAGAGGGTCAAGACCGAAGAGGATCCCACATCCAACATTAGGGTAACCGTCATAGCAGTTGAGAAGGTAACCGTCACTCCACGTCAGCAAAGCAGTTTCTTGGGGCAGTTACTTCTGGTGGCTATAAATAGGAGGTGAAGATGACAGATAAAGGGTCGCAAAAATCACAACTCGACACCACTTGTCAAGTTTTATCTTTTTCTCTGCAGATTTTAGCCATAGTTGTAGTTTGGAGCTCTCACTGAACCTCCA
The DNA here is from genome assembly GCA_946122785.1 of Linum tenue. NCBI lineage: Eukaryota > Viridiplantae > Streptophyta > Magnoliopsida > Malpighiales > Linaceae > Linum > Linum tenue. Next base: position 7,880,942 of record CAMGYJ010000007.1, on the reverse strand, counting down.
TAGGAGTAGGGCTAATTTAATGTAGATTTGCCTCATAGTTCATCAAAACATTGAACACACTTGTTTGAACTTTTTTCAAAGAGGTGTGAACTGTGTTGTTTGATCGTTTGTTTGGAAGTCAAAGGTGCAAAATCCAATTCTGTTCATCTAGTTTTTCTCGCCGGTAAAACACAAATGAAATTTGATAACATGCTAACACAATTCATTAAGAGTATTATAGTAACTAATCAGTCGTAGAAAGCAGCCCTTTCACTATTCCGTCCCATCTGTGTGAGTTTGTATAGGCAAATCACAAGTTATATATATGCTTTAAGAAACTTGTTGTATGTGTTTTATGAGGTTTCTGATATATTTCGAGGAACTTGTGTGTCTGATTTAGAAATTTTGTACACCGCGTGATTTAATAAACTAATAGTTAACAAAATAAAAATATTTCTATCGATTGGAACTAATATCAGCACCATACAAACAAATTGGATATTAGCACTGTAATAATTCCTCATCTTCAAGAATTTGATATATTATAAAATATAATCTGGACTCTTATTTATTGCATTGGGGATGATGATGATGATAAAGTAAAGAAACGATAACAGAAACCGTTGACAACGAACGATGATGAGTTTGATGAATTCAGTATTTTGTTTAGTCCAACTAACTGCCAATTTGTATTTTGTGTGTTCATGTAGAGTACTCAAAGCCAAAGGGTAACATGGCCTACTAGATGGTCCCATGTGTTCTAGTCTGGAATTTCTGTTCCATTTTCTTTCTCGATGGGTCAACGCGTCTCATTTAAGTCTTCGAGCTCTTGGTTGAGTTGTTTAGTAGTTGACTTTATTAATTAGGGGAAGAATAACAAGCTAGTCGGAACAGAATAAGTATAAGTCAATATATCTTAATCGATTGATATGATAAGATAAGGCGTGGCGGGAAGGCAAAGTTGATAATTAACTTAGGAGATTTGATAATGAAAGGCAAAGTTGTAAGACAAATCCATCATAAATTCATGGTAAAAATTAACTAAACAAACAATGTACTCTTCCAAATCCATGTTGCAACAAATCAATTATAAATCCTAAAGTTTTTAAAATCCAAAACCCTAATTTTCAAATCAAACAAGCAAACGAGCCTAAAGTTATATCAAACTCTATAGAAAATTGTACCAAATTAATTAATGAAATAATTTTTAGTGGTATATTCATATGATTAAATTGATAACAATAATATTAATACAATGCTCAAATACGATAAATATTTTACCAATAATATTACCCGATGTATCTCTTACTGATCTTTTTCTAGGGATAGACAAGAATTGTGAAATCGTACAAAAGGTTACATAAGAAAAATCAATGATAGAGTATTTGAATTAGAATCGTGGACTAACCTGTACTTCTGACAATTTTATCTTGTACTTCTGAAATCGGTTAACTTTTTAAATTCAGTCCCGAGTATTTTCGATCCGATCAATCGGTATAACAAAAGAGAGAAGAGTTTGACTAACTGTACGGCTTAACACACGGCGGAATACCGTGCCGATCACTGCGCGCGCGGATAACTCGGGCCCCACCCACTACAACTGCATCTGCATGCAAGCAAAGCAAGTAGAAGGAAATGAAGTTAGATTTTTATTCTTTCCCTTTTGCTCCCTTTTTCTTCGGTCGAGGAGTTGATTTGGTCGTGAAAATTTTCAATTTGGCGGGTAACATGGCTGGGTCGGGCTAGTGGTTCTGCTTCCCGCCGGAAAAAAATAATAAAAATTGTTTCTCGGGGTGGAAGCAACTCCAGCCAAAGAACAAAAGTAAGGTGTGGATATTGTTCTGAAAACTAACTTTCACTACAAAAAAGTACACATAGAACAACGGCGGATCTAGGGGCGTCCTCGGGTCACGGCTCAGTCCTCCTCTGGATCTGAGCTAGCATAGCACTTGTAAATTTTTTTATTTTCGATATTTGTTCAAGTATTCGTTGGGCTACGGCCCAATCCACTTTACCTCTTTTCAAGTAATACTAGCGACTAGCTACTAGTATTACACACACTTGTTTTCCTACGCTACTGTTGAGCAGTCTAGCTTTACCTTTGGATCGAGGCACATTCACATTAGGATTGCCATTACCCCCTCTAAACATTAGTTTTACTTATCTTTTAAATACCTCTCGGACATATTTTACGTATGATAGACGAATATTATCCTTGTCGTTTTTAAAAGTATTCTTCTTTTCTTGTATCATAATCCATCTATTTGTGACATTGGCAACCTATGGGATATTGTTCGTAATGAATAAATTGTTGAAATATATGTTTGGGTACTTCCTTGTAAATAGCCAACCGCCTATATTAGTATAAATATGTAACGTGTACCTCAAAAAACCCTAACGCGAATAAGAGTTTACCTTTGGAGAGTTCTATCTCTCCCGTGGACTAGTCCTGATCATCAGGGAAACCACGTTAAATCCTCGTGTTCTTAGATTATCGTATGCTAGTTTGACATGGTATCAGAGCCTCTCTTCTGAACCTTTGTTTTGGTGTGTAGCCAGTGGCGTAGCCAGGAATTCACTTAAGGTAGGTCAAATATGAGAAAAAAATAAAATTTTAGGATGCATTTTCGTATATTGAATTTTTTTAACAATTACATGCAAATTATGATGGATGTCATTCTTAAGTTATTTTGCGAAAAATGATTCATGATATCATCACTCATCTAATTCTAAAAGTGTTTTTTATGTTATTCATTGTTGTAAGGATTCTTTCAACACTTGCAATGACAACTAATATAGTCAAAATTGCGGTTTAAAGCTTAAAAACTTAAGTTTTTTATGCTTTTAGGTTACCAAAACGCTTCTACGCATAATCACAGTTATAATAACTAATTTAGTTGAAAACTGCACTTTAAATCTTAAAAGCTTACGGTTTTGCGCTTCAAAATCACCAAAACGCTTCTACGTAGAAACGCGCTTTTGACTACTTTGATGGCAACCAATAGCAACAAACACCAATAAGTTTTGAGTTTTCGTTTATATTAAAAAAGTCAGCTGGAAAATATATTAATCAGAAGTTAAATAGAGATCACAAAATATTACTTTTTCATAAAATTATTACAATGATAAGGAGATTATCTATCCAACCCACAATTACATAAAAAAAATTACTATAGTTTTGAGCCAAGGTGGTGCAAATGACCTACCTTAGCCCTAAGTGGCTCCGCCACTGTGTGTAGCACGTCTGTTTACAGCGTTTGTCTCGGCTGGGGATTTGTCGGCGGTGGCGCGATTTCTAGGGTTGCTGTCTTGGGATTTCCTCATCTCTATTTGGGCTGTATTTGGTGTTCACTAGTTGGTTGTCGTGGACTTCGAGCTTGGGTGCCGCAGTTTATTCTCCAGCAGGGTAAGCTTTTGTTTGTTTATTTCTTGTGATTGGCGCTATGGATTCCTCGAAGCTTGATTCTGTCTCCATCAAGTTTGATGGCAAGAACTTTCCATTGTGGGAGTTTCAATTTAGAAACTTCGTAGCTGGGAAAAGGTTGCTGGGTGTTTTGACAGGAGAAATAAAGGCTCCTGATGCTAGTGCTGCAGAACAGGAGCATGCGGATTGGGCCGCTTCTAATGCTCAGTTGATTACATGGTTGGCTGGGAGTGTGGATGTTCCGACGGCTCTCGGTTTACGTCGGTTTGCTACAGCGGCTGAGATGTGGGCGCATATTACACGTACTCATTCTCAGAATAGTGTTTCCAGGCAGTTTGAACTGGAAATTGAGATGGGCCGTTTGGGTCAAGGGGATCGTGATATTCGGGGCTTTTATCAGGCGAGTTTGAACTTATGGACGGAGTATGATCTCTTAACTGCTTCTCTTGTTCCTGGAGCTGAGTCTGCTGCAATCTTGAAGGAACGAAGTCGTACTCGTGTCATGCAATTTCTCTCTAAATTGCGTCCTGAATTTGAGGCGATTCGTGCCTCATTGATCCATCGGGAGGTCACGACATTGGAGGATGTGTTAGGGGAATTGATCAGGGAGGAGACACGCCTCAAATCTCAGTCAAAGTTGGATAATGCAGGCTTAAGAGAGGCTGCCTTCTCAATCGGAAGGTCTGGCTCCTCGTCGCGTCCTCAGTTTGCGCGCCCTGCTTCGTCCGGGGATGTGATCTGTCATTTTTGCCGTGAGAATGGCCATCTCCAAATCCACTGTAAGAAACGAAACTTCTGCAACTACTGTAAGAAGAACGGTCATATTGTTCTGGAATGTGCTACCTTAATTCGCCGCGGTAAGCTCCGCCCTCCACCAGCAAGTTACTCGTCGTCATCCAATTCGGCTTATGCGGTGGCATGTAGTGGCGGGTTCTCGGAACAGTCTCTGCCGACCTCTGCTGCTGTTGGGGCAGGCTCCTCTACGTTACCCACCTTCTCTCCGGAATTGATCCGCAAAATGGTGCATGATGCTCTCCATGAGGCTTTGCCCTCTGCCCTTACTTCTGCTTTCTCGACTGGGGCTGCCTCAGGTAAATCCATTGGTTGGCTCCTTGATTCGGCGGCATTCAATCATATGACGCCGACTAGTTCATTGTTTTCTAAAATGCATACTCCTCCGAACATTCACCTTCAAGTAGCGAATGGGGCTCGTTTGCCTGTGATGGGTTGTGGTACCGCTTCCTCCGAATCGGTTACTCTTCCCGATACCTTGTTTGTTCCCTCATTAAAGCCTAGCCTAGTATCCGTTGGGCAGCTTGCTGAAGCTGGTTGTGAGGTGATGTTTAATGCGGACGGTTGTATTGTGCAGGACCGGGAGAGGAGGGAGGTGCTGGGGACAGGAAGTAAACGTGGTCGAGTATTCGTCCTTGACGAACTGCAAGCGTCAAAGGACAAGAGGGGTGATCGGGGGAAAGGGAACTCATTGGTGGCTGCTGTTGTTCAGGTTCCAGGAGGCATGGATGGGCGGGTTTCCAAGGTTGCCGAGGCATCAGGGTCTTTTTTGCAGAATTTTGATGTTTTAAATAATGGGATTGGGGAGTTTGAGACTATTGAATTGTTTGAGGAGGAAGTGAATCCTTCTGTTGGTTTGCCGCATGGCTGTTTTGGTTTTTCGGTTCGACAGTTGGATTTTGGTGTTAAATCATCACTTTGGGATTTATGGCATTGTCGGTTAGGACATCCTCATTCAGCACGATTGATGTCTATGTTTCGTCAGAATGTGTTGCCCGATAAATATGATTCTGCTTTTGCTGAGCATTCTCCTTGCATTAGTTGTATTGAAGCAAAGACATCCCAGATATCGTTCTCACCTAGCACAACAGTCTATGAACATCCTTTTGATCTTGTTCACACGGATCTGTGGGGGCCATCACCGGTGATCTCGCGATTGGGTTTTCGTTACTTTGCACTGTTTATTGATCATACCACACGCTTTACTTGGGTCTATTTCTTACGTCAGAAGTCTGAATTGGTGACCTATGCGAAAGAGTTTGTACAGATGATCAAAACACAGTTTGCAAAGACAGTCAAGGTTCTCCGTTCTGATCCCGGCGGTGAATTCACATCTAAGGAGTTACTTGCTTTCTATAAGGATGAAGGAATTCTGCCTCAAGAATCTTGTCCTGGAGTTTCTCAGCAGAATGGGGTTGTCGAACGCAAAAATCGACATGTTCTGGAACTTACCCGGGCACTGTTGTTTCATTCAGGTGTTCCTAATCGGTTTTGGGTAGAAGCTATTCAGACCACAGTGTATTTGATCAATTGTCAGACTACTCCCCTATTAGATCAGCGCTCGCCATATCAGCTTCTCTACGGTAAACCGCCGGACTATGCTGCTCTAAGGGTATTTGGATGTGTTTGTTTTGTCTTACTTCCTCGCAAAGAGCGCCACAAGTTAGCCCCTAAGACTGCTCGCTGTGTCTTTGTTGGATATAGCTCCAAACACAAGGGTTACCTGTGTTATGATCCGGTAGAACGTCGAATGCGAATTGCCTGTCATGTAATTTTTCTTGAGCAGGTTATGTACTACTCGGTGAACCGTGATGATCTACCTGCCGAAGAGTCTTTGGAGTTTCTCACGCCGCTGCCCTCTTTTGATTTAGATGTCTCCCATGCACCCCATGCATCTACGTTGGGTGACTCGTCGTCCGATTCGACGACCTCTTTGTCCATGACATCCTCGTCCGGCTCAAGTTCACCTTCCACTCCCGGTGTGTCCACGTCCTCCCACACCAACTTGGAGTCTTCAGCCAGCGCTGCGCGTTCCAGCAGCTCGGAGTCTTCGCCCAACACTTATGGCTGGCACAACTCTGACTCCAGCAGTGCGCCATCATCGTCTCCCAGCCCCGTTCTTGTTCCTCTCCGCCGATCGACTCGTGCCACGCTGGGCCAGCCTCCTGTTCGTATGCAGGATTATGTGGGGTATTCCACTACTCCTATTGTTATTCCATCAAGTTATGCTGAGGCTAAGGGAGACCCGAGATGGGATGGAGCCATGACAACCGAGGTGGATGCACTAGAAGCAAACCATACATGGGATCTTGTTCCGCGAACGCCAGAGATGTCCGTTATTGGCAGCCGTTGGGTTTATAATGTGAAGATGCTCTCTGATGGTACTCTTGAACGTTTTAAAGCGAGGGTGGTTGCCCAGGGCTTTAGGCAAGAATATGGAATTGATTATGAGGAGACTTTTGCTCCGGTTGTGAAAATGCAGACAGTCCGATGTGTTTTTGCGGTAGCTGCTACGAAGGGTTGGCCATTGTTCCAACTGGATGTGAAGAATGCATTTCTTCATGGGGATCTTAAGGAGACTATCTATATGGAACGCCCACCGGGATATACCAAGGGTGGTCCAAATATGGTTTTCAAATTGGTTCGCTCGCTGTATGGTCTTAAACAGGCACCACGTGCCTGGTTTGAGAAATTTCAGAGTACCATAGTACAGGATGGGTTTGTCCAAAGCCAGAATGATCCATCTCTCTTTATACGCCGCACGATCGATGGGATTATTGTTTTACTGATTTATGTGGATGATATGGTGATTTCGGGAAGTGATGCCGAGGGGATCAGGGCTCTTAAGGATCTACTGCATCGGTCCTTTAATCTTAAGGACTTGGGTAATGTGGAATATTTTCTCGGTTTGGAGGTTCTTCGCAATGATCAAGGTTTGTTTGTTTCGCAGAAGAAATACATTACGGATCTTCTGAAGGCGGCTCCTATGACGAGTGTGTTCCTTGCTCCACACCCATGGAGCAAAATCTTCGGCTTACTCGAGACAGTGGAGATTTGTTGGAAGATCAGTCCTCCTATCGTAGCTTAGTAGGTAGCTTGATCTATCTAACTCACACTCGTCCTGATATTTCTTATGCAGTGCAGGTGGTGAGTCAATACTTTGGGATGGCAAGAACCATGCATATGGATGCAGTACACAGGTTACTGAGATACCTGAAGCAGACTCAAGAGGTTGGGATGTTCTTTCCTGCGAATGGTGAACCAGTGATTGAGGCATTTGCAGATGCTGACTATGCAGGATGCAAGGATACTCGACGTTCAACGTCGGGATGGTGTATACGTGTAGGCATGTCATTTGTCTCTTGGCGGTGCAAGAAGCAGGACCGGGTATCGAAGTCATCCACAGAAGCTGAGTATCGTTCGATGTCGGAAGTGAGTTCGGAGATGGAGTGGCTTTATAGGTTGCTTGGTGAACTGGATATGGTATGTCAGCGTCCTATGAGATCTATGGAGATAACACGAGTGCTATACAGATTGCCATTAATCCTGTGTTGCATGATAGGACGAAACATATTGAGGTACATGTGCATTATATTCGACAGTTGATTGCAGAGGGTACGGTGCAGGTTGGTTACCTTTCGACTGAAGATCAGACTGCAGACATCTTAACTAAGGCGTTGGCTTCGAGCAGACATTGGTTTCTCTCGTCCAAATTGATGTTACGCACCCAACATCAATTTGAGGGAGGGTGTTGAAATATATGTTTGGGTACTTCCTTGTAAATAGCCAACCGCCTATATTAGTATAAATATGTAACGTGTACCTCAAAAAACCCTAACGCGAATAAGAGTTTACCTTTGGAGAGTTCTATCTCTCCCGTGGACTAGTCCTGATCATCAGGGAAACCACATTAAATCCTCGTGTTCTTAGATTATCGTATGCTAGTTTGACATAAATATGTGACGGTAGGGTTTGATCTCTTTTCATTTAATGGATGATTGTAGTGGAAACTATAGCCTTGCTTGTGACACTACCCTTGCAAAGTTCGGATCTACACTCTCACTTTCGATCATTACTCCACTTCACTCTGTAGTCTGTAGACAATACTCTTTGAGCCAAATTTCAATGACGTGACATTTATCTTATGATGTTAAACCTTTTTGAAATTTTCCAACCGCTCAAGTTATCGAGTGAAGTGATAATTATCCAGATGACATAAGAGTATTTGATCCAAACTTCGACTGTCCAAATCCCAATAACTACAAATAACAAAAAAATTCATTTAAACATACAATATATACATGCAAAACAAAAACAAAAAATCATGATTTAATTTTCATTTCAGCAAAAATTGTCGAGATTCATACTTGATATTTTCTCATAGTTAAGGAGATAAGCTGATTCTCTCTAGGCATGTGAATGGCCAAATCACAAACTACAAAGAGTGTTCTCCTCCATCCATATCCGATCACGATTCTTGGTCCCGAGTCGCCTTATCTCTCCCGTAGCTTTGGCTTGGTTGCGTTGCCTCCAGGCATTAACAAGACTGACGCCATGCTTGCGCATAAAATAAATTGAACTTCCTATGTGCACAAACCACAATAAATCTGTTGCAACTTGGCCCACTTACTCTTAGTAAAAAAAAAAAAAAAGAAACTTTTCAATTGATCCAAATGTTATCAGAATTTACATACACTCCATCCATCCATACATACAAAATCAAATTGAAGGCCTGCCGCCCACCACCTTTCACTTGTCCAGAAAATTTCAAATCGGAGAACAAAATAGTAAGAAAAGTGGGTGGCAAAAAATCTGGAAAAAGCGAGAGATTGCGTTGCAGTTGCAGGGGGGACAAATTAAAAGTGATTTGCAATTACTAGCACCAACTTGCGAATGAAGCAAGGTCCTCCCCCAACCAACCCCTAAATGAGAGAATGTGTGATAACAATCAATCATTTCTTACGATATCATACTAGTCACTTGTACCGATTAGCCCATATGATAACAGTACGACAAGATTGTATTTCAGGTGATTAACGTGTTGAACTCGTATGAGAAAGGTTTTTTATTCGAATCCAGCTTTTACATTCCTACAGATAACTAGTTTAGGGGTCGTTTGGATGATGAATTCTAATAAATCAATCTGACACAATTGTCTCGTTTTGTGAAATGAAACTGACTAGTTCGGTAGCTGAAAATTTGAACGAACCAGTTTGGTCGGGAGAATTCTTGGTTGTTTGGATGGATCAATCTAGAAATGAGTCAATTTGATCAATTGTCTCGTTTTATAAACGAGACAATTAAAACGAGTCAATTCGAATTACCTGCCCCCACCCCAGGTAATTGAAATTGACTCAAAACGGATCAATTCAAAATACATCAGGCAGATTGATCCATTCAAATTTTTTGCGAGCAAACGAGGCAATTTAGTACAATTATCTCAAAACGAAACAATTGTGTCAAATTGATCTGTTACAATTGACTCAATTTAACTGTAAAATTTTGGCAGCCAAGGTTAGAATGAGATCAAATTAGTCAACCCATAAACCCCCAAAAGAGCTGACCTTTGACCGAGGTTGAAGAACTACTAATCATTATCCTTGGTAATCAACCGGTTACAGCTTTCTCTTGCGTTTAGACATGATAATTGGTAAACACTAAACAGTTACGAAAGGAAGAGTGCGTAATGTTTAAAAAAGGAACCAAAATGCAAAAAAGAGCATCAATTGCGGAGCGATAACTGCGTCGTCTCATTTCCCCTTCTTCCCCTTTTCATGTGTCTGTCTCTCTTCCCTTCCTTTCTTTTGTTCGCAATTACTTTACCTTCCACTCAGCCGCTCCTCCATAAATACCCCTCATCCGATTCCTTCCCTCCACCTCCAACCAAAACCAAGAAGAGCAGTCTGTAAAAGGGGTGAAAAACAGAGGAATATGACAATGAAGGCAGCTCCTGCTCTGTCTACTCTGTTTTCGACTCTGCTTTTCCTTCTAATCAACGTGGATGCCAGAATCCCAGGCAACTACGGCGGCGGCGCCTGGCAGTCCGCCCACGCCACTTTCTACGGCGGCTCTGACGCCTCCGGCACAATGGGTACTTGACAAAACAAAAAAACCACATCACTTTCACTTCTCTTCTCCGTCCCCTGTTTTTTCCCGATGCTCTGTTTTTCCCTTCTCAAAGCTCTGTTTTTTCTTCCTCTGACCCACATTGCTTTTTTTGCAGGCGGCGCGTGCGGGTACGGCAACCTGTACAGCCAAGGGTACGGGGTCAACACGGCGGCGCTGAGCACGGCGCTGTTCAACAACGGGCTGAGCTGCGGTGCCTGCTTCGAGATGAAATGCGCCAACGACCCGCAGTGGTGCCATCAGGGGAGCCCTTCCATTTTCATTACGGCGACCAACTTCTGCCCTCCGAATTTCGCCCAGGCGAGCGACAATGGCGGGTGGTGCAACCCTCCCCGCCCTCATTTCGACCTCGCCATGCCCATGTTCCTCAAGCTCGCCCAGTACCGCGCCGGCATCGTCCCCGTCTCTTACCGCCGGTGAGTCCCACCTCGCTCTGTTATTACTCAAACACTTCCATTCATCTCCAATCGAAACAAAGTTTGTCCCTTTCTTAATAAAAAAATCGATCTTGGATTGTGCCCATTTGAGAAAACCCGTCCGTGGATCCCCATAGAATGTGGGGATCAAAAAAGTATTCAGCAGACTGTGATTGGCCTCTCTGTGTTTGGTACAATTTTCTGACACTATCAGAAGGTTGACTTAGTGCTTCCCCGTTAGTTTGTTTATTTGTTGTCCGGTACATAAACCAAATCTGCCCTGAAGTCAAAATTGCGGTTTAAAATTGAAGACTTTCAGAAATTTTTAAGTAGCTAAAATAATTTTACGTAAAATTGCGTTTTTCACTTACAAGTATAGTCAAAACCTACTATTTAAAGTTTAAGTGCTTACGATTTTAGATCACTCTCAATTTTGACGGAAGGCGAAAATTTGGTGTTGCAGGGTGCCGTGCAGGAAGCAAGGAGGGATAAGGTTCACGATCAACGGGTTCAAGTACTTCAACCTGGTTCTGGTGACGAACGTGGCGGGTGCAGGGGACATAGTGAAGGTGTGGGTGAAAGGTTCGAAGACGAGCTGGATGAGCATGAGCAGGAATTGGGGTCAGAACTGGCAGTCCAATGCCGTTCTCGCCGGCCAGTCGCTCTCTTTCAGGGTCACCGGCAGCGACCGCCGGACGTCCACTTCATGGAACATCGTGCCTTCCAACTGGCAGTTCGGTCAGACTTTCGCCGGCAAGAACTTCAGGGTCTGATTCTGATCAACAGACGACTAATGGTTTCTTCTTTTCTTTTGTCCGATTGGTATTTAGTATTTACTAGTGTTACTGTGTTAGTGGGATGGGAATGGGGGAGCGTGGGAAAAGAAAAGAGGGTTTCTTTTGCTTCTTGCATGTTCATGTTGTTGCTTTCCTGTTTTTGGGGGGAGTGTTGACTTTCTTTTGTTAGAGGGGGTGTGTTTGTCTCTTTTTGGTGTTTTGGTGGGGTAAAAGAGTGAAAGTAAAAGAATGGGGGGGTGAAATTGTATTACTACAGCTGAAGTGGCTTCACATTTGACAAAAAGCTGAATGATGTAGCCCGCAGCTTATATATACTAGCAACTAGCAAGCAGATGGTATTTATACGAGGTTTGATGTTACTTGTCACAATATGTGACAAAAAATGGTTGTATTTGCACTATTGTCACGTAGCAAAGTGGAAGTCTAATTATTCTATGGTTCTTACAAGGTTATGTTAAGAGTGTTCTTATAGTGTTGGAAATCGTAAGGCTTTACACGAATGCAAGCTTACAAATTCTTCACCATATGCAAAGGGAATAGTAGATCGGGTGCAGAGCTTTTTTCTTGGTAGGAAACTGGCGCAATAACGCCTAACTCGTATGAATTAATAAGTCGTTTTTGGGTTATATCATTGATCAAGGGGACATTCTCTTGGTCCGGGTATCCATGTCATTGATCCAAATGATACTTATATTGGCCATTGGCTATGTGGGCGGTTTTACCGTGCGTTCGATTTCTTAATTGAGGTTCCGGTGCTTTACACCCTTTTACTAAAAAAAATCATTGACCACGGTTTTGGTCAGACACATCGAAGAGATTTGTACCAAAATTACACTCATGACTTTTCCTTGCCAAATAATCGGTGACAAAATTTGATTCTCTAATAACATGGGACACAACAACATCCTATTGATCAAGGCTGAAGAGGTTCAACCACGAAATACCAGTATAGGAGGCTAAACTGGTAGGCGACATTTAATGGTACTAATAGTTGAACTTAGGGATGGCAATGGGTCGGGTTGGGTCGGGTTTTGCCAAACCCAAACCCAAACTCATGGGTTTATCCGTGAAAAAAAATCGGGGTAGAACCCATTGGGTTTGAAAAACTCAAACCCAACCCAACCCGCTGGGTATCCGCGGGTTCATGGGTACCCACGGGTTTTTGTCGTAAAAATCTACAATAACAAGTTCCTATCAAAATTAAAGTCAAATGTCAATCTCTCAATACAAATTATCCATATATAAAACACCATTCTAGAAAATTCAAGCAAATCACAAATTAAATATACAAATTGTTCAACACCAATTTAGAAAACTCAAGAAAATTGAAGCAAATCACAATTTATCCATAAATAACATGATTAATTGAAAACTTCTTCCTTTCAATTAAGTTTTTTCACTCTCTACTCGATAACATCAACTTAATTCTACACAATTAGAAAGAAAAAATTAGACATGTCTCCACAAACATAAATAAGATTAGTTACTTAGAATATCAAATATACCGAGAAAATTAATTATATAGGTGTGGGCGGGTACCCACGAGTCGGGTTTACCTAAACCCAAACCCAACCCGATGAATAGTGAACTTTAAACCCAAACCCGGCCCAAAACCCGTCAACACGGATTTTACCCGCGTTGACCGGGTTGGGTCGGGTGGGTACCCGTGGGTTCGGGTTTTGTTGCCATCCCTAGTTGAACTACAGTTACACTACGATTTTGTCATAAAATATCCTACCGCTGACTTTTCCGGTACAATCTTATGGAGCTTGATGCAGGTACACTTCCACTCTACGTGATCACAGAACCGTCTGCTTGGATCTGAATCCAGTCCTCATGTGGCGGCTGCCAGCCCACCTGTGTAAATATAATACTCCGATTACCATGGCTCTGATACTTAAGCTTCTGGTCATTACAAATGGCCTGGCAAACAATGGTGAACCATGCATTAATTCTGACAGTTAAACCATCTCAAGAGAAAGAACGGCCATCCACCATTTCCTCATTTCTTTGTTTCCAAAGCTGCAAGCAAATGATTCCGAACTCAACTCCAATTCCCTCGACCCTGAAATTGGCCATCAACAACTCATCCATTGACAGAGATATGGCATCTCCGGTACGGTTTCATGTCTTCAACACAAACTCAATAAACGTTAATCATACAAAGGATACAGTAAACGATTTCATTCAAACTGTTTTTTCATTAATGCAGGATCTTGACAAAGTAAGACAGTGGTCGCACAGTAAATTGTTTGTATATAAATCCTATTAGCAAGGAGTACACGGAATCACAAGGTGATACAACCAAAGATTACTGATCTATGGTTCAACTTTAAGATGTAACAAATCACTTACATATCTGGATTCATAGTAAAACAGCCAATCACGTCACCCATAATCATCCGTAGGGTTTGTTGTCACAGGTACGGAAATAGAAGCAGTACTGGACAATACAAAAGGTAAATGCCACATTTGGTCACTGAGATTACTAAATTGTCTCATGTTTAATCACTAGAAAAATTTAATATTAACTTTGATCACTTTTTTTTACAAGAGGACAATGCATTTCCATTACTTTTGTGAAGCCAAGTATTACAAGAGGGGGGATACAACATCAAGTATTTGTACCCAGTTTGCTTTGGAGTTGCTCTTACGGCCAATGTGCTTGATCCGAATCAGAGGGTTGGACTCCATCATCTGTTTGATAGAACTAATCCAAGCTGCAACTCTCCAAGGCCATGAACCGGACGTTCATGAACAGCCTGAACAAGGGGAAGACAATCCGAGCGGACAAGGCAAGGAGAGAGGAGACTAGCAGCTAGACGAGAGCCCTCAAAAAGAGCCTTTGCTTCAGCTCCAAGCGGGGAAAAACAATGCATGATCTCAGCTTTACCGTCACACACTTGACCGTGGCTGTTCGACACAACGACGCCATAAGTCGCCTCCTGTGAATCGCTGAAGAACGATCCGTCACAGTGTATCTCAAAATCATGAGTACTTGGCGGTGGTGAAGAGAGATTCGGCATGTGGATAAGCTGAGGTGATGGAGGATTATTAGACTGTTTCTTGAGGCAGGAGATCCAATGGTGTTGCGCCAGGGATGCTTTCACAATCATAGAAGGTGGCTAAGGGTTGGTGCTCTTGAAAACACTCTCATTCCTTGATTTCCAAATTTGCCAGAGTAGGAAAATGATTTTTTTGGATAGAAAGGATCGAGTACCTGGGCTTCAAAGCACTCAACCACTCCAAGAACGGGGTCTGGGGGGTGGGGCAAGGAAGAGAAGGCCATTCCCGTTGCCATCCTTCAGCTGCGTGAGGGCAAGTGAAGAGGCAGTGATGTATAGATTCCGTTGGGGCAACACAAACCGGACACGCCATGGATGGGGAGCATCTTCTTAAAAAAAGGTTTTCTTTAGAAGCAATAGCTCCTCGATTCTCCACACGAAGAATTTCAACTTCGGAGGGATTGACAAGCTCTAAAGCCACTTCCAATTCCCCTTAGTAGCCTCCGAAACAAAATCCCCGTGTCCTTGTAATGTTGTGAAACAGTTGTGGAAATGAAAAAAGGCCGACTTGACTGTGAACGTACCTTGATCGGTAAATCTCCATGCCCAGAAGTTTTCCAGAGACTCAGGGCCGATAGGGATAGCTGCCACCTGCCTCAAGTCGTGAGGACTAAGAAAGCTGGCAAGCACATCAAATTTCCATTCTCTAGAGATGCAATCAATCCAGCTGTCAGCAGTGGATTGGTCAGGCCACTCGAAATCAAGGAGAGAGCCCGCTCGGTCTGTTCTCCAAGGATCTTGGAAAATCTTGGTAGACCTGCCATTACCAATAACTCGGATGATCCCTTGCCCCATCCAGTTCTTTGCTTCGCATAAACTTGACCAAATCCACGAGGCCTTCCCTCCCTTTTTTGCATTCAGAAAATCAGTTTTTAGGGAAGTAGATACTGTTAAGAACCTTAACCCATAAGGCATCCTTATTGGTGAGAATTCTCCAAGCCTGTTTGGCTAAAAGGGCCATGTTGAAGATATGAAATGGCCTGAATCCCAGACCCCCTTCTTCTTTTGGAGCATACAAAACATGTCCAGCCCTCCAATGGATAGTTTTTTTTGTCATCGATCCTCCCCAAAAGAAACTCTTCAGCATTGAATCCATCTTCTTTGAGGTTGTTCTAGGGAGAAGGAATAAGCACATGATATAAGAAGGGGCATCTTGGAACACAGCCTTGAGAAGAACTTCCTTCCCGCCTGGCGAAAGGAGAAGGCTCTTCCACGCTTCTCCTTTTTTTTTCCATTCGTTGAATTAGGAAGTTGAAGGTCTCCTTCTTTGATCTTCCCCATTATGTGGGGACTCCAAGATATGTGGAATGTCCATTTGTTGTGTTAAAACCAGAACTCTGGACGATTCTTGTCTGTTCATCACTGGGAACATTGAAACTGAAGAACATTGAGGACTTATCCTTATTAACTTCTTGACCCGTAACAGCCCCATAGTCGTTTATAATTTCCAGAATCTTCCCTGCCTCTTCCGAAGATGCTTCACCAAAGATGATTGTATCGTCAGCAAACAGGCAATGAGACAGGATAGGGCAGTGTCGATTCAACTTGATACCTTTAATGTCCTTTCTGAGGACTGCTTTCTCAATAAGGAAGGATAGTGCATTCGACAGGAGAATAAAGAGGAGTGGAGACAAGGGGTCTCCTTGTCGAATGCCTCTAGTAGGCCTGAACTCATGAGAAGGTTCACCATTGAAAAGAAGCCTGAAGCTCACAGTAGAAATACAAGACTGTATCCATCCACACCAGACATCACTAAAACCATAAGCACGAAGAAGATTTATGAGGAGGTCCCATTCAACAAGATCATAGGCCTTCTTCATATCCAGCTTCAACATCATCTCCCTTCTGCTTCCCGATTTGTGCTTCTTGAAATCGTTGAGAACTTCATGGACAATAATGATGTTATCTTGAATCTGTCTGCCCCTAGTAAAGGCTGATTGCAACTCATTGACCAGGTCAGGCAGCCAGGGTTGTAACCTGTTGGTCATGATCTTAGTTATAACCTTGTACCTGAAGTTGCAACAACTGATGGGTCGAAATTGACCAATCACCTCAGGAGCATCCACCTTGGGAATGATGGTAATGAACGTATCATTCCATTTCTCTGGCATGATACCTGTCCGGAATAAATTGGTTATTTCCTGGCAAAAAGTATCACTCAAAGCATTCCAATACTTCCTGAAGAACAGCCCTGGGTAACCATCAGGCCTAGGGGCCTTGTTTGCTCCCAATTGAAAGAATGCTTTGCGAATCTCATCCCTTTCAACTGGTGCACAAAGTTTGGTATTAGCCTCCTCCGAGACAAGACATGGGAAACCCTCTAGGATACTCGGGTCAAGGATTCCATTCTTGCTCCTAAATAGCTTGCTGTAGAAGTCATTGGCATGAGTACCAAGATCGTGAGCATTGGTAATCCAATTTCCATCCGCGTCTTTGAGTTTCAAAATGCGATTCCGGTTCTTCCTTTTGATTGTACTCCCATGGAAGAATCCGTAGTTTTGATCACCCTCATGTAACCATGAAATCCTTGATCTCTGTGCCCAGAAGCTTTCTTCTGAAGCCTATAGGGTTTCCAGCTCAAGTTGTAGCTTCTTCTCTTCATTGATCAATATCGTGGATCGGTTTGTCCCCTGTAACACCTGTAGTCTGTGTCTTATTTCCTTTTCTCTTTTTTGCTTCATCTTTCTATCATTCCTTGCCCAGTTTTTCAGTTCCTTTTGGCAGTCACTGAGGATGTCATTTACTAGTCCTCCTCTACTCCATCGATTATTAATAATCTGGCAATATTCTTCACTTTCACGCCATCTCTTATCAAACCTAAATGGGGCACATGGGGCATGTCCACATGGGTGGAGATCGATCCTAATCGGGCAGTGATCCGATTCAACAAAATCCTCATGAAAAACCGTAGCTGATTTAAACTCTGTTCTCTAGGCAGTCGAACACAGTGCTCGATCAAGTCTTTCCCTAATCATATTGTTTCCTTGCTGCTTATTGCTCCAAGTAAAAGTTTGGCCCGAGAATCCGAGGTCCACAAGAGCATTCCTCGATATGAAGTACTTGAACGGATTGACATTTTCATTTCTTAAGGGACAACGTCCCTGCTTTTCAAAAGGGGAAATAGCTACATTAAGGTCACCAACCACAAGCCAACTTTCTTCCTGATTTGCCCTGAGACTCGTAAGTTGATCCCAAAGAGCATTCCTCTCTACCACCGTGGTAAGAGCATGGACGAAAGTGCAAAAAAAATTGACCCCATTCCTACTGATGCTAGTGTCCATAAAGGACTTACACGAATCCAAAACAACAACTTCGACATCCTCCTTCCACCAAAGGGCTAGTCCACTTCCTTCCCTTCCCGTACCAACATAATCCGAGTGATCAAACTTCATTTGTCTTCTCCTCCCCTCCATAAAGGAGTCATCTTTCTTCGTTTTCATTAGAAAAACCACAGACGAGCCGAATTGCCGACAGAGTCTGCCGCAATAGCTTCTTGTAAGAGGCTGGCCGAACCCCCTACAATTTCAGCTTAGGATTCTCATTCCTGGAGAGGCGGCTTTAGGCCTGCCGCCGCTGCCCTCCGAGTGGTTGATTCCCCTTCTCCAGATTGACATCCTTCTGCCGTGATTTCTGCCAAGCTCTTCCTCCTGATGCTATGTTTCCTCCTTTGATAAATTCTCCTATTTTCACCTGGCACAAAAGACAGAGAATCGAAAGATAGGTTAGTGGGTGTTTCCTGTTGCTTGACTGGGTTAGACAGGCTGGGTCGTTCCTCGGGCTTCCTTTTCTTCTCAGGCCTGGTCACGACTTCCTTCGTTGCTGCCGTACTTGAAACCGCCATTGGGCCCTGGGTTTGGGCCGGGTTAATCAGCACTTGGCTAAATTGATCCATAGCCGATGGAATGGGGGACGCATAAGTCGGTGTGTAGGATGGGCTCGCCAGGGTAATGGACTGGCCCATTTCAAACAGGCCCGCCACTTGTCCCGATCTCCTTCTTTTCCCCTAGGTCGAGACTCCTCTGCATCGCTCTTGTCGTCGCCTCCATTTCAATCTCCAGAAAAGCTGTTTGCAGGGTAGGTGTGGGGTTGACTCCCTCTCCTCTATAGACCCAGTCAGATCCTCTCCCAGAGCTTGGTAGGATGGCATAACCCGGTGGGTATGGAAAAGGTCCCTGCAGTGGTAGGCCTGCTAGGGTGACTTGAGAAGATTCCCCTCGGGTACCGCGGATCTGCTGTCTCCTTGTGTTCTGACTTGTCAGGCGGCGTGAGTTAGCCACCTTTTCTCTGAACGATGCCGGTGGGGTGTTTGCCGGTGAGTCGTGTCCGGCCCGAAGCGCATCAGTGTACACCTCCGATGGATCAGTACTCAACCCTTTCCTTCTGTGTTCCTCCATTGCAGGACAGTTGTGGATGAGGTGGCCGAGCCTCCCGCAAAAGTAACAGAGTCCATGATTCTTTCATATTTGAAACTCACCCATATCGATTTCTCCCCCACCGGATACTCGAAGCCGATCGGGATGGGCTCATCGATACTTACCTCCACCTTTGCTCTGACGAACTTCAACCAGCCTCTGAAGTCGAAGTTCGACTGATCAATACAATGGAACTGGGGAAAGATGAAAGCCGCGACTGCCTGTACTACCTCCTCATCTTTTAGGGACTGTGGAAGATCATGCATCTGGACCCAGAGGGTGACCGTGGTGATGTCGGAAGATTCTGCTTTTTACTCTCCGTCCCATTTCTTCAGAGCGACAAGGGTATTGCTCAGATTCCATGGCCTTGCCTCCCAAACAACATCTCTTTGTTTTGCTGACTGGAAAGAGTAGACGAAGAGATTTTCGTCTTTCTTGGTGATTTGGACTTCCCCATAGGCTCTCCATTTGTTGACGGCGGCATTTCTTGCTTTTGGGAGGTTAATGCTCACATCAGTGATCCATTTCCCCAACAACATTGCCAAGCCACTGCCTCTTGCCCCAACAATGGTCGGCCTCACGTTCAAGATCAGGTGACTCTTCTCTCCCCTCGGGCTTTTTGAATGATTCTCCATTCCTCCTTTCCTATTTTGGTTAGCACTTTTGCCAGAAAAGGTGAGGAATTTGGTTTGTACTGTGACAAGAAGTCTGTTGTCTGACTTTGTGTTTGGGAGATTTGTTGATGAAGTTGATTCATCTGGTGCATTCCTTTTATAGGCCGAAGGGGTTCTGGATGGTTGAGAATAGGATCTCTCTGAAATAGTTAATGCATTCTGCATTGATTGTCATCTCCACTGCCCCTCCCCGTCTCTCCTCTTTTCCATTTTACCTTGGATTAGCCATTTATGGCAGCAGCTATCCGCCGGGCTACTCCTTCTATTGGTAAGCTCTCTTACATTCTGCTCCTTCCTTGTGTATTGAGACTTGTGAATTTGGTCAGTGAATTTAATACCTGTTCGGTATATCCCTGCAGACTCTTTCTTCAGTAATAAGTAAGAGTCAGTTCTAATCATTGCCGGAGAGTTTCCTCCCCTTCCCCCTGTCTCAAGTGCTCGGCAGCAGTAAATTCCTCTTGTTGCTCTAAGTCAGAGAGAAGTAGCAGGGAGGTTGCCATTAATGTTTGCTACTTCTTTCTTCCAACCTTTAATACCCAAATCTCCTCTGTCGGTTGTAAATTTACTAATACCCAAATCTCCTCTGTCGGTTGTAAATTTACTTCTCTACTTGTTGATTGACCTCTTCTCAAATGGTTTGGGCGGCGGATTTGTGGCTCTTCTAATCTCTCCTCCTGTACTGATACTCCGCTCATTGGCCATGGGTGTGGGCTGTGAGATCTCCTCTTCAATGTTGCGAATCTCCTTCTTTATTCCCCTATTACTTTCTGAGTTCTTCTTAATTGATCTACTGGAATTTGAAGTGGGGATATTGATTGCTCCATAGATAGCAGCTGTAAAGGCTGTAGAGTATTGAGCTTGAAGAACTGGATCGAGAGAGTGGTAGATAGAGAGAGGGAAAGAGAGAGAAAGCATTTTTTTTTAACTTTGATCAATTGAATACTAAAGCAAGTCAATTAAGCCACTCTCTCATTAGTTTCCTGTCCAACTTCATTTCATTAAGAGAGTCTACTACTCTCTCGTTAGTTTTCATCCAACTCCATTTCACATTCGACGAAAACTAACAGTAAAATGACTAATAAGAGTAAGTTCAATAATTTGAGTGCCTAAATATTACATGTTATAAATAACTCGAGACTGGAATTGGCCAAAAGCTAACAAGAAAGTGAATAAATGTGACCTATGTTAGTAATTTAAGTGAGCAAAATTAATATTAAATTTTTCTATTAAATTTTTCTAGTAACTAAACATGACACAATTTAATGTCATGGTCACTGGTATTTAATCCGTGGTATTTAATCCAACACGAAGTAATGGCACTGAATTCCTTCCGAACAAAGCTCTCCATCGCGCTACGAGGATAGAACAGTATAAATGTATAATCATCTCTCAGTGCAAACACCAAAGATTTATAGATGACAATATACAGATTGTGTAAACGATAGCCCAGCTGTTCTTCATTCTTACAAAATAAAAGCAGGCAGGCAGGAATCCAATAATACATATATGAAGTCATTAGAGAAGAGTCCTGTCTGTAGACCAGCAGCAAAATTAGCAAAACCCAACTCCAGCATTGCTCAACAATGAAACCTCTGAAACACAGTAACTTAAGCAGATGTTTGTTTCTAACTGGGCAACTTGCAGCTTCCTAAGAAAAAGAAGGATGTATAACTTACAATAACACGATATTTAGGAAAATGTATTACCCTTACCATAGTCAACAAACATTGGAAATTGTATGCACTTACTATAGTAAACAAACATAGTTGAAAGAGGCAATAAACTGATTCGAGTAATTGACAAAATCTATTTAGAATTATGATAAAAGAATCATCAGAATAATGGATTAATCAGCAACAACACCTTTTCAAGTGTCTCAGACGACCGTCGTGAGATATGTAATCCGTATTCATCACCTGATTAAAAGATAACAGCAATAACGCCAGAATTTCAGAATAAGTTGTGGGAAAGAGAGGAGCAGCTCTCCTCCGAACACAGAATCGAGCAATTCCCTCAGAAATGAATTTCATCAACATGAATAATCAGTCCACTACTTTAATAAAAACATCAATCGCATCATTGGGACAGAAATACGAAGAAAACAAGTTAATCTCTGCCACAGCAGGAAAAGTCGACAGTCGGGAAAAAGGGGGGAAAAACCCCTAATAAATGACTCATCCAACATGAATGAAAACCAGTTGAGGATATTGAGTATAAACTTTTTAAGGAAAATGTGAGATGGAATCAGTAGACAAACGGGATCTAGGAACCCGCCATCTGTGGATACCATCCCTACGGTTGTCTGGCCGCTGCCCGATAACAGACCTTGCTCGCCAACCAAAAGGGACAACAGCTCGAGAGCTTCCCTATGGAGGAGAACAAAGAAAGAACCGAGCTTTCTATGTGTGCATCGTCGCCACAGCAAGGAACCACAACTAAATTGCCCTAAGGCTGATTCCTCACATTAAAAAACAACAAATGCGATACAAAGTCGATCCCAAAAATCCACACAAGACTTCTACCGAACACCTAGCCTGCACAAAAGAAAACAACGATCACAGAGCTCATATCAAGTGTATAGATTAATAGGACCGTCACAGCGGGAGAGGAAAAATGAGACCCCATTTCAAATTGAAGGGACATAAAACTAACGGAGGAAAGCGGAAACGGAGAGACACCAAAAGCTTCATTCTTTTTACAGAAAGAGTGGCGGCGTCTACTGCTCGTTTCGCCATCTCCGAGCTCCACCCTTGAAACTGAAATGGGATTTTCCCTCTCTTTAGAATCAGAAGATCCCCCCACTCAAGCCTCTCTCTTTTCGATCACTGCCCAGGAAACTGATTGCAGGATATAAATAACAAACGCGAAGATAAGTGGTAGCATTGTGGAAACCCTAATGGCGGCAGGAAGGGGAGAAAAGGATGTGATTCGTCTCGTGTGGCCGTCAAGCTTAATAGCATTGGAGAAGGAGAAGTAGGGTTTGAATGTGATTGAAGTTGGGCTGGGCCTGTTATTTTGCGAAGTAGTGTTTCGGTCAGTGGTTCTGGATCTATAGGCTTAATGGACTCCATTTAAAGCCCATGAATTGAAATTTCCACTATGGTGTTATTTGCAGCATTTGTTTACTTGTCTAGCAGTAGCATGTAGTATAGATATGAAGCATCAGTTACACCATTGCTATAGAGAGAGCTTCAGACGATACTTAGGACAATGGCAAGAGATCAATTTGTACCCATTATCAGACAATATTCTCCTTCTTGGCTATTGCCTTCATCCTTTATGGTTAATGACTAACGATATAGCTAAGTAACAATATTGAAGTCTGGAGTCATGGCAACATATCAAAGAGCTACAGTGGTATATAAATGCAGAGGGAGCGACAGTCTGGACATCTACAATCTGTTCAAAGAGAAATTTAAACTAGCTGCAAGCTGCTGCTTTGTGATCTCTTTCGCTTCGGAGATTTGAAGGTCTTCGCTCGTTCAAATACAGACTTTATTGCCTCTTGTAGCGTGGCTTTTCTTCCTTCCTCGAAGTTCCAGAGTTCAGGAACTACATATCTTCCACTTGGGTTGTAGTCGTTCAATTCCATTAATGCATTCGCTACTGCATTGTAAGGCCCCTCGCCCCATTTCGTCCTCAACTTCCTCAGTTCTGGGTCATCCTCGTCTATCACTTCCTGGAGTTCAGAGCCAAGAGGTCAGATATTTGGGTAAGAGCATTTTACATTCAGCACCATGCTGCGCTTTAAAGATTAAGGCATTACATCTGCCAGGTTAGCGATGCCTAAATACCGGTGGATTGGTGACGATGGCAAACAACTAGACGTTCAGAAAGTTAAGGAAGAGAGGAAGCTTCTTTTACTTGATGTTTGCCATCAATAAGTGCAAGCTTGATGGGACGCCATTCTGAGTTATTAACTTGAGACTGCCACAATGAGCAGATCCCCATCAATCTTGCCTCGGACTCCACAGGGAATTTCTTCAAGCAAACTTCTTCAAAAGCTTTTGGATTGACTTCTCCCATGTTCTTAATCCCAATTCCGCTCTGATCATCCAAGAAATCACGCAATCCCTGTATCGCAAAATAACTGGTCAGACATCATTAAAGCCTCAGGCAATCCCCACTTTAAACACTAGCTGCACAAATGAGATGGAGTTGGATGTAACTGCACTTGCATCTATCAATTCTTTCCGAGCAGCCTGCAGTTCGGAGTTAGATCTGTGCTCCTTAATAATCAGAGTGTTGTTAAGTTCTTCCAGTGAGTGCAATTCCCCTTGTTTCTCTGCCAGCTGTTTCTTCAACTCACCACTTTCTGGGGCCAGTTTTGCCTTCAACAATTTCAGTCTCATGTTAGTTTGATCACAGGGCATGCACCCTTCTTTATCTTAACAACACAGAAACCTCAGAGAAGCTAAATAACCATTCATAGGGAGACTGAAATCTAGGGCAACAAAATTCCGCTTTGTGCAGAATCTCAATCAGCTGATAGATCAATCAAAGGTTATGGCGGCTACCTGCTCTTTCTCAATCTTGCCGCGAGCAACTTGACACTCTAGCATCTGGATTTCAATCTTCTGAGAATCTAGATTTTGTTGCAGACTTTTGTTTTGAGCCTTAAGAAGCTGAATTTCCTTGGTACCTAGTAATCATCAGAATCAACAAAGTATGAAATCAACCGAAACAACTGAGTTGCATTCCCAAGATGAAAACTCAGACAGTTGTAGGGATGAAGTTGATCAGGAATGGCAAGTCAAGAGGCTCAAAATTATCCAGCAAGATGTCAAACAAAACAATTTTAGTACCCACATTGCTCTAAAGCTAGCAGACGTTATTACCTTCAGCTTGTGCTTGAAGAAGACGAGCATTATCCCTCATAACCTTGTCGTATTTGTTCTCCAACTCCCTTAAATCTTTGTTTTTGCAGTCAATCGTCCTTGCGAGGTTCCCCACCAGGCTCCCAGCTTTCCTGAGTTCCTCAATGGTATTGTAGCCTGCCATTTCGAACTAGGACAGGAGGTATGGACAAAACATCAATCCATGAAATCACATTACCCAGTTGAATAACTCACAACACACTAAGAGCTCTTCAAAGGATTCTTTTCCTGAAGAACCTATCATCACGTCTTGCACTAGCGACGGGAAATTCATGAAACCCGGCGTTTGGTTGCCGGAAATTTTTGGGGCCAAACAGGAAAACTGCAGAAGTTGAGAAGGAAAATCATCCGACTCGTGATTCAATTCCCAGCATGCCAGCCGATCTTTCTGATCTTGCCAGCGCTCGTTTTTCAGTGATTTGGACAAGCAAAATACAATGTTTCTCGAAACTTCTCCTCCCTCCTTTCTCACATTTTCTTTCATTTTCCGGCTTGCCAAACAACAATCGGAACTAAAAACTGAACTAATAAAAATCAGTCTCCACGAAGGACGCAGCGGCGGACCGCCAAAATCAAGATTCCGTTCGCTTAAGTAACAAATATGAAGGTGAGCTCCGTTGAACAATGGGACTCACCTGATGAACTCGGGAGCTTCTCCGGGAACTCTGATCAGTACAGCAGTGGACTGAGGAGCGAGGAAGACGGAGATGGAGACGACGCCTACGAAACGCTGCGACTCAACTGTAGATATTTGTTCTAGTTGCTTCGTTATTTATGAACCGCACCGTATCAGTTCGGAAAGCCCTCTTTTAACCTTTTTAGAGGCTACATTGATAGGATAGTTAGTAGTATGAAATGTTTGTACTACCGTTAAATCACGAATTAAGTCAAAATTACTATAATGCTAACTAATTCGAACATTGTTACCAAACTTTGTTATGACTGTCAAACCCTAGTGGTGTCGTATTCGGGAGAAGGAACATTGTTACCAAACTTTGCTATGACTGTCAAACCCTAGTGGTGTCGTATTTGGGAGAAGGATGTCTCCCACAGCTCGTGCACTTTTACCTTTCGCAGGTTTAACATGGTTGTCCATTTAGTAATTAACAATGCCCTTTTATCAACGTTTTGACGATTTGTCGACTATAGCATTTGATTACTTTTTATCTACCATTATCTATGGTTACCCAATCATCCAATCTCAAGCCTCCCCAAATTCAGGCATTAGAATCCATTACCAAAATCAGTAGAATGGTAATATGACCCTATTATTAAACTTAGCATGGCACACAATGGAACAATACATACACAGACAAACACGTTGTTATCTGTGTTTCTTCTAATCACAATACATCCATTATTTCATCATTCAAGTGAAATGTTCTCTACATCAACACCGCCGCCGGGGGAAATGCCTCAATGATAAGCCACCTCTCCGGCCGAGAAGACCCAAACTAACCGGCGACGGATAAAAAACCACCTCATGAACTGAACACGAGCCAATCCTCCATATCTTAACGCAAAGAAAACTGTGCATTTCTCCTTCGTTCAAAGCAACCCTTTCCCTTGCTCAAGTACATCCAATAGAAAGGCCACCCCTTCCTTCAAGGACGCCCTTCTACCTTCTTTCTGGTTCCACACCTCAGAAACCATGTACCTTCCACTGGGATTATAATCATTGATCTCCGTTAGTGCCGAAGCGACCGTTTCGTAAGCTTCTTCCCCGACCTCTTCTCTCAGTCCTTTCAATCTTTCATCTTCGTCATCAATTACTTCC
This sequence comes from Linum tenue, assembly GCA_946122785.1. Taxonomy (NCBI): domain Eukaryota; kingdom Viridiplantae; phylum Streptophyta; class Magnoliopsida; order Malpighiales; family Linaceae; genus Linum; species Linum tenue. Next base: position 7,854,603 of record CAMGYJ010000007.1, on the reverse strand, counting down.
TGAAACTCCGATCGATTGAACGAATTCAGCGCACACGCTACACAACAGTCCTTTAAGGATATAGTAGAAGAACATAGTTTATGTAAACACTGAAGTGTTGGAGTCGCTCATACCTGATGCTTTCCAGCAATTGTTACAACTTTAAAAGGATGCCAATCTGGATCTTTCAGATGTTCTCCCCACAATGAGCAAAGCTCTGCTGCCATGACTTCAGCTTCTTCCCCGTTGTACTTTCTCTTCATCGCTATAAGGAATGCCCTGCTGTTCAGTTCTCCCATACGCTTAATACGTATATCACCACTGTATGTTGACATTTCTTTCAAACACTGCAAAGATGAACAACACCAACACAAGGAAACAGCAAACATAAGATGGCAATTTGCTAACTCAGGCTTAACTAAGGTAAAAAAAAGAAAGGTTACAGATTCCAGTGATATATGTTGCTCACATTAGCCAACTCCTTACGGGCATCTTGCAACTCGTCATTGCTCTTCCGCTCCCTGACAATAAGAGTCTGATTCATTGCTTCTAAGCTGTCAAGTTCGTCTCCCTGTTCTCTCGAACATTTCAGTATCACATCCACCTGCTCCAGAATTTCCGCCTCGCCATTCTCCCCTGTCACATTCAATGCACCTCTAAGTTGCTCTACTTCTGATTCGAGATTGGGCTTTGCTTCCAGTTGCTTCTCCAGATGAATGATTCTAGTGTGAAGCTTTTGCTTTTCCTCCTAAAATCATTAATAAATCCAGTAAATCACAATTGCAGGTTTGTTTGCCAATGACAAATCTGGAAGCATTTTGAAAGTAGTGAGAAACCTTCAGATCCTCAGATAATTTCAACAAATCTTCGCTTGTAGTTGGTTCATTCAAGTGAGCTGTCTGGAGCAAGCGACTTCTCCCTGCTTTCTGATGGGGCCAAGACAATAAGTAGAGAGCCATAAAGGAAAAACCACAGGCATGCATTTCACTATCTTTTTATACCCACACTAAGTGCTAGGAAATAGCAACAGCAAACTTGGATGAAATATCTTTGTTAAAAGCATCTATGCAACACAAAAATCTGCTAAACCAAGAACCTAAACCGCTAAGTGACAACATCTAGTCCTGAAACTCCTTGAAGACAGAATGGCTAATCATTCATGACACATGCTGAGTCTTAGAGCTACTAAGCAGTAAACCAAAATATTAAGTGTAGTATGGACATGCAAGTAGATCAGCGCACGACATACTTTTTCAATCTCTTGCAACATCATTCTTCTGTCTGTTTCGATTTTCGTTGCTCGTTTTTCCAATTCTAACCTTTGTATCTCAAGCTCCTTGTTCTGAGCTTCCACCTGTGACTTAAGCTTTTCATGGTCATTAATAATTCTCTGGAAGTGATCATGTGCACTTGCTTGGATTTTTTGTATCTCTAGAATTTGGAAACAACAACTGAGTAAATAAGAAGAATTTCAGGTAGAGGTTAAAAAAAAAATTGAGCTCCAATAGCAATCTGAGAGAATAGAAACAAGTGTCCTGAGACAAACCTTCATTGTAAGCCTGAATATCCATTTCTTTATCTTCCATCAAGTTCTTGAGAATGCTTGAGGCCTCCTTGCATCCCAGAGTCATCTCCTCCAACTTCTTATTTTTCATCTTCAGAGTATTCCTTAGACTAAAGACAAGTTTTTCATGCATCTTATTCTCAACTTCCATGATCTCGGGAATTGTTTTAAGATCTGTCGTTCTTCTTAAATGTTCCCCGACTATGTTGGTTGCATGGTAGTCATCGGCACGGGCAAACCAACAATAAATGCCTGTCTTGTCCTCACTATTAGCAATCCATTCCTTCTTCCCATGAAAATCAGCCTCATAAGCCTTTTCAAAGGAAATAGCATGATATAAACCAGGCCAATCTCCATCAAATTCTACAATGGCAGTTCCTGAATGGCCTTGATAATTGTGCAGCGGAAGCACTCCAAGGGGATTAAAGCCTCTCCTCACAAGTTCATCCTTAAACTCTGATCCATTAAATTCCTCTAAGAGCTGCCCGTCAGCTGTCCTGGCGGTAGGAATATTAACCACAACACCAGTCCAAGGCCAGACAAATGCATCGTCATAGTCGGAACCATTTACAGGATCGTGTTGACCTTTTGGCCTTCCTGATGGGCCTGCTTTATCACTCCCCAAGTCTTTAACCGATGCCGAGTGATATACATTCTCCTTGCAAGCTCTTTTAGCGAAATTAGTCATGCCCATTTCAGAAGCATGTTTAAGGAACATATTGTAAAGGTCTTCTCGCTTTCTCTTCTTGGAACAGTGTGGACAAGCAAAAGAACACGGACCTCCATTTTCAACTTTCACTTTCTCTGGAGCAGCATTAACTTTCTGTTTTACTGATGGTCCTGGCATATGCTTTCCCAAGTACTTAGCCAATGCCAGGTGATTTTCTTTCTCTTCACTTGTTCTTTTATCAGAGCCACTATTTGCCACACCAAGAGCATGCTGGAGGATCTCATTGAAAAGGTAATCTTTCTTCTTATCGGGACAATAGGGGCAAGCAAAAGAGGCGGTGCGATTATTTTGAATATTCTCTTTGTTTAGATTATAAATTAGAAGGTTTGGCTTTGCTAATGGACCACCAATGATTTTATCTAAGTACCTCGCCAATGCCTGGTGACTTGCTTTCTCCTTGCATGTCCTTTTAGCTGACTGACTCTTGCCCACTCCATAAGCATGTTGGAAGATGTCAATGTAAGCATAGTCTTGCCTACTCCCCTTGGGACAGTATGGACAAGAATATGTCCCGTCGGGAGTAGCAACCCTGTATTTCCCGTTCTTCAGTTCTTCGTAACACTGATGTTCATACTCGCCTCTTTCTGACTCGCTTATATCTGTACTGCACTGAGGATCCTGCTCCATCTTCCCCTCCTGTTTCAATCTGTCAAAGAGGTCCCTGAAAGTGAACAGAAACAATGGAATGAATGAAACGTTCCCTAAACAGAATCCACTAAATTCATTCTCACAGTAAAGCAATCAGCAGTTGATTTCCAATTACGACAACAACCATAAGCCATAGGAAAAACTTCGTAATCAGCTTAACACCTAAGGTCGAAGCATTCAAAAAAATAAACGGAGAAAGGCACAAAGAGAAAGCGTCACGCCTATAGATTGTTTAGCATCTCTAAGAGAAGACTAAGAAGCAACTGCATAGGAATAGATTCTTGGGAGATAAGGATCTCTACCTTGAAGAGGGAGCTAGGTTTTACCTCAGCCTAACACCAGGGAAGAAAACAAATCACAGCATCCAGGATTCAACAATTGCCTCATCATAGCTAAGAAAGCACACAAACGAGACATTCCAATCTCTTTCCTGACAAAATACCATCCTAATTTTTCATTTCCTCGCCAGTCGTTGAGAATTTTTCCGAGAAGCAAACAGGGGCCAAGGAACAAGCAAGCAAATCTACCGAACCAGGCACTGGATTTGATCATATACGGCGGCTGAGAAGCACCGAATTGAGCATGCACGAGGGCGAGATTAGCCAAAATTAAAAGCAGAGCAGGAGTCGCTGACTCAATAGCTCACTCGAATGGGGGAATTCGAGCTCCTGGCGATGAAAATTGAAATCAGCAAGATCTTACCCCGGAAACTTACTCTTCCAGTTAATTTGACTACATTTGACGATAGAGATGAGAATTCCGGTTTTCTTCTCGTGAGGCCGCGCCACCATGATGACGGATTCCGGCAGGAGAGAACCAGATGCCAACTGCCAAGCAATGTATTAGGTAGACGGCGAAGAGTGGAGCATTTCGAAGCGCCGACGACCGCGTTGGAAACTTGGGTGGACTAACGAGAGAACAGTGAAAAGCAACAGCGTTTGTCTGGTGGGAAGTGGATAACGAGGTTGTCTGGGTCTTGCTCTTGGACGAGCAAGGAGCGAACCAAATAGTCTCTAATTCTTTCTGGCAAAGCCCAATGGGCCATCATGGGCCTGCTAACTAGCAGTATGCTTAATGTATTGTTGACGTGAGAGACTGAGAGTCTACTCTGTAACCATTCATTTATCGTTTTATGCGATCATCGTGATGTGATTTGCATTTCATCATGGTGAACATTATGGTGTAAATCGAAAATGTTGATGTTAGTTGTTTGATTGTGCGCCAAATAACCTGTCCTGTCTTGGTGCCCTAAGAAATTCATGTTGTCGGGGCTCTTCACTGGTTGCAAATTGTGGTTACCTCTAGACACTAATAGAGTAGCTTCCACTTCAGTAACAGAAACAGTCCTAATAAAAATGTACATAGAGTACAAGACAATATTTCCAAGCGTAACCATAGCATCATTGCTTATCAGAACTTCCAGGAATACGGGGACTACTCTCTCGCAGCAGTTCTTCCAATTTTTGTCGACTACATCATCATCATCCATGGAAAATTTTATTAAACAAGGTACAGAAAAAGACCAACCCGAATGCTTGCATGAAACATTCAGGCTAAGAAGATAAATTTCCAACCAACACACTAACACGCAGCAGCCACGACGGCGTTTATGACCTGATTGCCCTCGAGCCGACAAGTTTCTAGCAGTTCTATCGCCCTTCCCCAGTGTCCTGGACGCCTTGGCAGTTACCTGTTAAATGAAAATGATGTTTCCGGATGAGAACTATCAATGCTTGTTAAGTATCACAAAGATGAGGAACCATTCAAATGGGTGTTCAGCTTCAGTATCAGGTAGGTACCGTTCGGCATTCACATCTTCCGTCGCTCCAACACGTCTAACAGGAATGTGACCCCTTCCTTCAGGGTCGCCCTTCTACCTTCCTTGTAGTTCCACACTTCAGAAATTATGTATCTCCCACTGGGGTTATATTCGTTGATCTCCATCAAAGCGGAAGCCACAGCTTTGTAGGCTTCCTCGCCAACTTGCTTCTTCAGACCACTCAGTCGTTCATCTTCCTCGTCAATTATTTCCTGAAACAAATGAATTGAATTAGGAGAAGAACACCCAATGAGAAACAAGTTTTTGATGCCTTAGAAGAGCAATGCAAAAAGCACACACCTGATGCTTCTCATCAACCACAACCCTTTTGAAAGGATGCCAATCTGGATCTTTGAGGTACTCTACCCAAAGCGAACAAAGCTCTGACGCTTTCTCGTCTGCTTCGTCCTCGGAATACTTTTTCCTCAAGGCTTGAAGGAATGGCTCCCCATCAAGTTCTCCCATTCGCTTGACGCGTATAGGACCACGGATTGACATATCTTTCAAGCACTGCAAAGATAGAAACAACACCCATCCAAGCCAAAATTGAAATCATAATATGTCTAATGAGGGATTATATAATTGGTTAAGCAGGCGCTAGCAATATCAGCTATAAAAGATGATTTAGGCACAGGCTGCAGGATGTCCAACGATCAGTTCACAAAGGACCAAATCATTTAAATATGGAGCTTGGATCGAATTGGCGAACTGAATATAGTTCAATTCAGGGAAAGCAGTATATCACAAGCACATACTCCTTGCTTTCCTCCCTGAGTATCATCACTAATCAAAGATGTAACGTGATAAGATAATGCATCAAGAATATACTTAATTTCAATGGAAGTATCACATACCCTTCCACCAGAACAAACTGAAAAACTGATGGAAGAAGTCGAGAGCAAAGAAACTTTAATATTACTCACATTGACCAATTCCTTACGGGCATCCTGCAACTCATCATTGCTCTTGCGCTCCTTGACAATGAGAGTCTGGTTCAGTGATTCTACATTGTCAAGATCATCCTCCTTCTCTTTCAGATCTTTCATAATGGCTTCCACTTTCTTCAAAATTTCAGCATCACCATCATCTCCCATGTGCTTCATCACATTCAAAGTGCCTCTGAGTTGCTCTATTTCTAACTCTAGTGTCTGTTTCACATCCAGTTGTTTTTCCAGTTGGAGGATTCTATTGTGAAGCTTTTCTTTTTCCCTCTAAAACAAGACAGCCAAAACCAAAGTTTTAGTTTCTACGCTTTCTGCCTGGTGAATAGGAAAGGACTGGGGAAATAAAAAGGGCTTACCTTCTGATCTTCAGCCAATTTCATTACATCCTCATCTGCCTTCTGTTGCTCTAAGGAGGCTAACTGAAGTGAACTATTTTTAGTTGCATTCTGACAAGCAAAGGGAAGAAAAGTCAGTGCTCATGGCGAAAAGTACCATGCTCAAGTACAAAGGTACATACAGACATAAGATTCATGAAGCTCTAAGTTGTGCCTCCAAAGGTTATAACAAATTACTTCTATACATATGGAAATTTTTCGTCCTATATATAGTCATCTATATATAATCAAATTCCACAGAACTAGGAATCTAGAAGTGAGACACTTAATGAAGCCAAATATTCAGTCGCAAAAAAGTGTCCTGCGTCTTAAATTCTGGTTAGCTTTCAGCTCTTTGAAGCAAAGAGTAGGCATACCCAGTGTCTGCTGTTATTATCCATGTAAGTGTGTGGACATGCTGACAACACAAAAGTAGAGGACGGGTGACCTTACCTAGCCAGCATAACATGAACAAGTAAGATCAGAACTATCTACATTACCTTTTCCATCTCTTCCAGAAGTGTTTTTCTATCAATTTCATTTTTAGCTTCTCGCTCTTCCAATTGTGACTGGCGCATCTCAAGCTCCTTCTTCTGGGTTTCCACTTGAGACTTCAACTTTTCATGGTCATTAAATATCCTCTGGTAGTGATCACGCGCACTTGCTTGGATTTTCCGTATTTCTAGAATCGCAACAGAAAGTAAATAAAGAGAACATCATGAGCAGAGCAACTAAAATATGAACTGTAGATGTCTAACAATGCAATGCAAAAGAAATACACAGAGCATTCTAATGAGAACACCTTCATTGTAAGCTTGCAAAAGTGTTTCTTTCTTTTCCATCACGTTTTGGAGAGAAGCTGACGCCTCCTTGCATTTCTCAGCCATCTCCTCCACCTGTTTATTTTTAATCTCAATTAAATTTGTCAGATTGGACACCAGACTATTCTGCTTCCTGGCTTCTTCATCCATGATATCAGAAATGGTCTTAAGATCCGCAATCTTCCTCAAATTTTCTCCAACAATGTTGGTAGCATTGTAGTCGTCAGCCCGAGCAACCCAACAATAAACACCTGACTTGTTCTCATTTTCAGCAAGCCAATCCTTCTTTCCGTGATTGTCAGCCTCGTAAGCCTTTTCGAACGAAAGAGCATTGTGCAAACCAGGCCAGTCTCTGTTGAACTCCACAATGGCTGTCCCCGAATGACCATGATAATTCCACAGAGGACGAACTCTAGTTGGGTTAAACCCTCTAGTAATTAACTCATTCCTAAACTTTGATCCACTAGCTCCTACACATTTCCCATTCGGTGCCCTGCTGGTAGGAATATTAACAACAACTCCAATCCAAGGCCACACAAACGCCTCATTGCGGTTGCAACCATTTAAAGGATCAGCACCATTCTGGACCGATTTGGATGATGATGCCCCAGTTACATCCTTCTCCAGGAACTGAGCCAGAGCTAGGTGATTTGCTTTCTCCTTGCATGTTCTCTTACCTGTACTCTTGCCCACCCCAGAAGCATGTTGCAGAATTTCATTGTAAAGGTAGCCTTGCTTTCTCTTCTTTGGGCAATATGGGCAAGCAAAAGTTTCATCTGGGTTCTGCACCTTATGCTTCCCTTCCTTGATTTCTTCATAAATTTTATCTTTGTACTCATCCATTTCTGTGTCACTTATATCCGTACTGCTGTCTGAGTCGTTCTCCATCTCCTCTTAACTTCAATTTGTCAAAGTGGAACCTGAAACCGAGAAAGTACTCACAAGTAAGCACCGAAACTTCTCTAGAGAGAATCCATTCAAAACGCATAGTCATAGTAAAGCAAACAGCACCAGAGTACAAAGGTCGGACGAGAATGAAGTTGAGTGCTGTGTAGATCTTGGGGTTAGACAAAGACTCGAAGCATTTAATGAATAAAGCACCATGGTTCTCATCCACAAACAAAAGGGTACCATCCAACTCGCCCAAAGAAACTAGAGGCAAATGCAACAAATGCATGGAAGAGACTAGAGAGACCCAGCCAATTTAGAGCCAGGACAGCGCTTAACAAACCACTCTAAGCAGAACGACCTTAAACGAATTGAAGGAAAGTTGAAGTTTATGAACACAAACTAGCCTGCGTCCCGCTAGTTCCCAGTTAAGCCAACTGGCACTCGGGCCAAGGACGAGTACCCTTTCAACCAAGTGAAATTTACAGAGAAACAAACAGATCGCAAGCTCAGATGAATTGGACCATAAAACCCTAGAACTATCGCAAACTCACTCGATAATGACCTGACTGCGAACATGCAGGAGACCAAATTGGTAGAAATGAAGAGTCGAACCTCTACGGTTAGAAAAGGGTGGGGGAAAAAAAGAAAGGGAAAAAGAGAAGAGGGATTAGGGTTCGACCTTTCGGGAAGACAACAGCAAGATTCTGAATGACTGGATATGCGACCAGAGTCAGTAGCTGGATTGAGATGGGTAGGGGTGAGCAATTTGCTTCCTGGAGAGAAGCAAGTACTGTGAGTCTGTGACTGCGTAAACAACAAGGGGAAGACTGAACTCGCGAGGGAGTGAGGAAATTGTTAAACAGCGTAAAAATATAGACCGCAGTAAGACAAGTCACGCTCCAAGGGCGCGCGTAGTTTGGGGTTTCGTTGATTTTATTCATCTGTTTTTTGCCGTTTTAACCTTGCTCATTCAAGATTTTTTCCAACAATAAACATTTTTTAAAACCTAATATAGCAATATCTTACACTTTACGAATATAGCAATATCCTATACTTTACGAGTTGTTTATAGGTTTTGGTAAAACTTGGATTCGGTAAAACTATGGATATATGATAGTTTTGGGTTCATTATGGACTTGACAAATACTCGTGTTTGCTTCATAGATTTCGTTACGGATTGTATTAGTTAGATTTGTGTGTATGAAGTGGGGAAAAAATCATTATTGCCCTCATTGTTATGAGAAGAGAAAGATAATAGGAGGATAGGTTGGTCATAATTCATAAATGGACTTCAAAATTCATGATCAATTTCTACATAATGAGGTGAAATTTCAAGTTTATGGGACCCACGAATTTGTTGCTCGTAAATACATGAAGCGCACAATGGAGTTTTGACAAGGTTCATAATAGATCTAGATCAATCATCACCAAATTCGTCAAGCAAACAACCTAGCATTATCGGAAATAAAAAATACCAATATAGCTGGATATTTGGTGACATAGTAGTTGAGTCGATGAAGTGGCGTCCCTTGTCGCCACTTAAACAAGCTATGTAGTTGTATTGCCAGACCTAAAAGCGACATTACTGAACTCTCTTGTCAAACAAGCAATATATTCATACACCACAACATAAGTATTTTTTTTTCATAGATAGTTTGTAATAGATAGAGTGTTACAATGCAGTGGAAATATAAAAGCGGTAGTCAACCAACCGGTTTGCTACCAATGCAAGGGCCATTTTGTGCCACGCGATGGGCAGCCCTATTAGTATGCCTAGTAGCATAAATAAACCAAAAAACCCAAAGAAAGTCTTCTTTCAGCAAACTCCTTCAAGCACCAATCCGTTGAGTTCCAATAGCCTAGCAGTAGATTTGATGTGCAAGGTACCTGCAAAATAACACGCAAACAACCCCTGCCCTAACGGGACAAACAAAATTAAAATACAACCGGACCTCCACCGAAAATACTTCACAAGCTATACAAACTATGCCTTCTGCAACACAAAAACAAATATGGCAAAGCCAACTAGTAGAAGAAATATACTCCATGTCCGACGACAACCAAATCCTCACTATCATTAAAAGACATCGAATTACAAAACAATTGCAACTCCCATAAAAAATACTAAACACAATCGTAAACATAATAATAAATAAATATGAATTTAAGAAAGAATTAATAGACTTATCTGAATGCAGGATAGGATCCGTGTTTGGAATTGTGACTACCTATCCATTAGAATTTTAACAATCATGAAATTATAACCGTCCGAAGGTCGGAGCGTTTTGAACAAGAATGAAGCCACGGAAGAGGTAATTGCACAAAAATGTAACTGCATCCCACTAGCCTGGCCGATCGTCGGCAAGACTCGTCACCCGCTGGAAAGACTCACCGAAGATCCCAGCCCGCAACTCCTGCAAAAAATGGGCAAAACTCACCGGAAAGGGTGTTAGAGATGGGGAAACGCCGTGAGCGGCTACGCACAAGGGCGTTGGGCAGCAAATTGCTGGAGCGCACAGTTGTGGAGAAAAGTGAAAATCGAAATCCATCAAACTCGACCCTTCTATCGTAAATCATCGTGAGTGCGTGAACTTCTTATCTGACACGGGATTAGCGGAAGAACCTCCCCCAAAAGTGTAACTGTCATAGTTGTATCTGCTTCTTGAATTGTAACCGTCGGAGTTCGGCCAACAGTATTGGTGCGCCTCCGAAACTGTAACGAAGCTGTTAGTTCCCAGGGGTCGAACTTGTAGAGATCGACTCGGCGATTATGGAGACCGGGAAGGATGGACGACGCCTTCTTCTTGAGATCAGCATTGTGATTTCTTGTTTTCTGGGCATATCTTCCTCGTTATGTAGTAGAAGTCTGGCCGTCACGACGCTGACTTTGTTGTTGCGGTTACGATGATGTTTGACAGAAGACAGAGACTCGGCATCGGCGGTGGCAGATAGGAGAAAGGCCGACGACGGCCGACGAAGAAATCCTGATCTTCTGGCGATGCTAGAGCATGTTGACTGCGATGATGTTGGTGACAGCCGCGCGGAACTCTCACGACGGAAGATCCAGAAGCAGATTCTCGGCCCGAGTAGCCGGGAGCGGATGGATATAGGAGAAAGGCCGACGACGGCCGACGAGGAAATCCTGATCTGAAGCGACGTCGAACGCAACGATTGTGGCTGATCTCGGCTGTACTACTCGTACCAATATTGGAGGTTACCTGATGAATTGTAATTGTCTACTTCTTCTTTTTTTACCACAACATAAGTATTGACGATAACTATTAGTAATTTTCAGTGGTTTTCTACCAAAAAAATAATATTGAGTGTCAGACCCATAAATGTGATCAAGAGTACTAAACTATAGAACAAAATTTCTAAAGATTGTCAAATAGTCTTGAATTCAAATACTACTATCACACACAAAAAATCACACAAAAATTTAGTCCAATTTTTTTTTAACGTTTTTCAATTGCCAACCCATTTTCTCACTTGGGTCTGCCCCTAATAGTATCCACAAATGTGTTTAGTGAAAATATTCGTAGCAATTGTTAAGAATAATCACAACACTTATTAAACATTTTCAAACTATACTTCAAACCGTAAAGTTTGATTTAAACAACTAACCTGTTGGGAGGGGGAAAACCCTCCTTGTTCTCTCAATCGTGGAGAGTGGGATCGAAAAAATCACCTCGTTGCGACTCACCGTAACTGGCCACTCCGCCCAGGTGCGGCTCCGGAAACGACCTTGTCCGATGAGACTATTTAAAGCCCTAATCCTGGTTCATCGATGCATATCGCATGTGCATAGGTACGCATTCTCTTCCCCTTCGAAACTACCTTTTCGGTTGTTAAATCGAACAACAGTTCCCTCCATGGTTGCCGTCAACAAGGTGGTTTTTGGTGACAAGGATGTGCCTGTTGGTGCTCTCCAAAGGAATCTTTCCCTCCTGAGCCGGTTAATCGGCAAGACGGCGACGTCCAGCCGATTCCCAGCCTCCAACACACACTGGGGTGTCTCTGGAGGTGCCACGGTGCGCTGTCAATTAGCCCACTGCTAATGGTCTACTGCAATTTGTCTTCCCAAGTGTGGCGGATCGCGACCGAAACAGGAAATTATCTCTCTAGTTCCTCCCAAAGTTCCTGGTTAATCTCGTTCCCTGGGTGACAGTTGCATCAGTGGTTTCAGAGCAACTCTGGCGTGTCCCGCTAGGTCTTCACTTTTGGGATGTCCCAATTGAGTGTTGCACGAAGAAGTTGGCCATCCGTTTGGGTCAAGCGATTGGCCGAACCTCCTCTCCCTCGGTGCATCGTATCCCTCAATCCGGTGAGGTGTATCTCCGGGCTGAAGTGGGGATTGACGGTCGCTTCCCCCTGCCAATCTCGGTGCCTGCTTCCCACGAAACTGTTGGGCGTGGGGATTTTGAACCGATGGTGAAGTACTAATCCTGACACAATTTTTCTTTCTCTGTGGCATTCTAGGGCATGTAGGCCAGTCTTGTCCTCGCCATGAAGAGCTATCTGGTGTTGCTCCAGTCTACGGGTGGCACACCCTGGTTCAAGTCAAGGGTCCCAAGGTCAACGAGAAGACCCTGATGCGTAAGAAACTCTTCACCTGGGTTCGACAGGGGGAGGGTGGTTCGGAAGTCCAGTAACAACCTCTCCAGCTGGGGCCTACGCTCACTTTTGGGAACAATTCAAGGGTGAGGGAACACCCACATGATCTGCAACAGGTTTCCCCGATCTTAAAGTGCCCTCGTACGAATGGCATGGATATGAATTTAGAGGAGAACTCTCAAGCATTGGTGGTGGCTACCGGCCAGAACTAGTCCCAGTCCCCCAAATGAGCATTTTGGCGTGGAAATGTAGGGGGCTGGGCTGGGCTCTCCCCTTACAATTCCCTCGCTAATCGGAGTCATTGGGCGGTTCTCCCCATCTATCCTCTTCCTTAGTGAAACCAAGCGAGATTATGATTTTGTAAATAACAAGTTGATGTGTCTAGGTTATCCTTTTGTTCATTGTTTTTCTGTAGTAGGAAGGGCATGGGATTTAGCTATAGCGTGCTCTACCAATGCTAGGTGTCGGGTTCTAGCGGAGTCTTCTTACTACCTATTTGTTGAAAGTCAGCATGTGGTTTGGGGGGTAATTGGGGTTATCTTTGTTCATCTTCATTATGATGTACAACTTAGAGTTGAACAATTCAATGAAATTCTCTCCTTGGTCTTGTCGTGTGTCTCTCCCATAGTTGTCATTGGTGATTTTAAATGTATCTTGTTTGCCACTGAGAAACAGGGAGGTCGCCTTCCTTCCTTCACTGCCATGGACCATTTTCATTCCTTTCTTGATTCTACTGGACTTGTGGATTTGGGATTTAAGGGCTCTCCTTTTACTTGGTCTAATCGGCAGGTGTTTGACCCCCTATGCAGGTTAATCATCTAACCGATTTGGGGTTAGACCATCAGATGTTGCTGCTGCAATTTGTTCCGGGAGCTGGTAAGGGTAAGTCTCGGTTCCACTTCGACCGCCGGTGGTGCTGTAATGCCGAAGCGTAGGAGATTGCTATGCAGCACTAGCAAGTTGTTTAGGAACTCCCCAATTCCAGTTGTTCTCAGCATTCAAAGTTGTCCGACATCAATACGTAGAGTGGGCAAGAAAGGGCACTACGAATTTGGCCCGTCAAATCTGTGAACTCCGTGCTGCTATTGAAGCTGAGAGGGACCTAGCAGAGGTTAATAGGGAAACTATCAAGGAACTAGAGAGCCAGCTTACTATTACTTACAGACAGGAAGAAATTTTCTAGAAACGAAGTCCAAAGTGGATTGACTTCAGGGGGTGATGCTAATACTAATTTCTTTCACTCCAAAGTACGCCAGCACCGTCACCAGAACCTAATTGAAGCTATTCGTGATAAGGAGGGTGGGGTACATTATGATGAAGAATCTAAAGGTTCTGTGGCAGTGAACTTTTACCAGCAGCTATTTAGTTCAAATGGGAACACCCCTCACTTCCTCCTTGCTACGTTAGGACTTCCCAGAAATATATTAGATGATCAGAACCGTCTTTTTCTGCCCCAGTTACAAGTAATGAGATAAGATAGGTTGTGTTTAGCATTGGGCCTCACCAGGCACCGGGCTCGGATGGATATACCAGGGCGTTTTTCCAGTTCTTCTGGGATATGATTGGGGACACAGTCAGGACAACGACCCTCTCATTCTTCCATTCCGAGAAATTACTTCATAACTTCAATCACACTCTACTGACATTTATTCCAAAAGTCCCCAACACGGAGTTCATGAAGCAAACGAGACCGATAGGTTTGTGCTAGGTATTTTACAAAGTGCTAGCCAAAGTCTTGTCCGTCCGACTTAGCAAGATCTTACCGGATATTATAAGCGAATCACATAATGGTTTTGTTAAGGGTAGGGACATCTCGGACAACATCCTTATCGCCTAGGAGGTGATGCAATTTCTCAAGATCAAGAGTCAAGACTCAGGGTCGGGATAAATGGATGGCTGTCAAACTAGATATGGAAAAAGCATATGACCTCATCGAATGGGGATTCTTGTGGGATGGCCGTCAATGCAGTTAAAAGCGCGATTCTACCTAGAAGCGAAAAATGGGTAAAATCGTAAAACGTAGAATCAAAGCGTAAAAGCGTAAGTTTTTTACGCACTCTCTAAAATAGCTAAAATATGTTAAGTACAACATATAGTATGTAAAATGTGAGTGTGTAGATTTTAGATAAGTGAATAACTACATGAAATTCATAATTAAAATGTAATATCTAACACATAAACTAATTTGTGTTGACTCAAAAGTAGAGAAAACTCATAACATCTTAATAATAAGCTCATAAACGTAGATCGTAACCTGTAAACGAGCTTGAGAATCGAAATTCTCATAAGCTGGTTTGAGTTTACATAATTACATACGATCAATTACCCATAAACTTTTATCGTAACCCAGGTAAGAGCCACAAGTGAAGATTAAGGGAGAAGACTGATAGAAGGTCACCGGCTGTTGAGAATATCATTAGGTGTCTTTTCAACCTAATGTGAAGCCCCTAGCTCGACACTAGTTGTAGAACGAGTGATGAATCATGTTTTCCTTTTTATTTTTATTTTTTGTTGATATGTCTCCAAAATTACATCATTTTGGGCCAATTAGCACATTTTTATGAGATGATCAAAATCGTATAAAAACGCTTCAGAATCGCGATTTTACCGATTTTAAGAGATTTTATCGATTTTACTCATGTTTTTACCAGTTTTTGTGACTAAGCGACTTTAGGTAGAAACTGAAACGTTTTGGTGGCCTGAATGTTTTTGCGTTTTAATGCGCAATTTTGACTGCACTGTTTGCAGTTATGGAGGCGCTGGGATTTGATGCACAATGGATAAAGTGGATTAGAGCTTGTGTGACTACGGTTTCTTTCTCGCTGATTCTGAACGGAATTGAACATGGGTATTTCCGACCTCAAAGGGGCATTCTGCAAGGCGATCCACTCTCTCCCATGTTGTTCGCAATTTACACCAAAGTCTTCTCATCAATGATCTCCGGTGCCCTCTCCTCAAATCAACTTCACGGTCTCAAAATCCATCGCCACGCACCCACTATCTCACATCTCCTCTTTGCGGACGACTCGTACCTTTTTTTGAGGGCGTCCTCTTCAGAGTGCAACTCCCTTATTCACCTTCTCCACCATTATGAACAAGCGAGTGGAGCTAAAGTGAACCTCTCTAAGTCATCTATCTTCTTCATCTCAAATATATCGGATCAGGAAGCTTCAATGATTGTTGGGAAGTTGGGGATTACAGCAATAAGACCATTGGACAAGTACCTTGGACTGCCTTCGCAAGTCCAAAGATCAAAAGTACTGACGTTCCAGTATGTGGAAGATGCCCTCGCTAGTCGTATTCAAAGCTGGAAGTCCAAAGCACTCTCCCTTGCAGCCAAAAAAGTTTTGATCAAATCGATTGGTTCGGAAACTCCGGTTAATACTATGCTTTCCTTCAGGCTTCCTACTACGAGTTGTCGCCACTTGAGTAGCCAATTGTCTCGGTTCTGGTGTTCGGGTCATGATAAGGATAATGGTATTCACTGGATTTCGTGGCCGGCAGTTTGTGTTAGTAAATTCCAGGGTGGACTTGGGTTCAAGGATTTTGACTTGTATAACATAGCAATGCTTGCGAAACAAGCTTGGAAACTTTTCCAAGCTCCTTCTTCCACTCTTTGGCGATTGTATAAGGCTAGATACCACCATAGTTGTTCCTTTCTTAATGCGCCGGTGGGGAGTAGGTCTTCTTGGGCTTGACAATGTGTTCTTAATGAAGGAAACTACTTAGTAAGGGACTGTGTTGGCATGTGGGTTGCGGAACCGCCATCGACATTCTCCACCATCCATGGCTTCCTTATTCTCCGCCTTCGTTGCCGCAGTTGCTACCTGGTGTGTCACTCCCAAGACCATATGTTGAATCACTCATCCACCCGATCAATAGAACTTGGAACCTAGAGCTTCTTCAAAGTCTCTTCCATGTCGACAACATCAAATGAATTCTCTCGATTCCGTTACCTTCTTCTCCACTACCAGATCGGTTAATTTGGCATTACTCACCCTTTGGTATCTACACTGTGAAGTCCGGGTACCAAGTCTTATCGGGTGAACGCTCCTCAGGCTTTGAACCTCTTCCCGCACATTTGGATACTAAATTTTGGAAATTTCGGTGGAGTTTGCCCATCCCCCCAAATTGAAGTTCTTTTTGTGGAGGCTTGTGCGAGGGTTCCTTCCCCTCTGTGTCGTGCTTAAACATAAAACATTGTGCGATGATGATGTTTGTTTTGTTTGCTCGGGTGACGCTGAATCCTTTTCCCATTGTTTCTTCACCTGCAGGATAGCTCGCGGAGTATGGGATCTAGTTGGTAAAGACTCAATCCGCCAGGCAGTCTGTCAGCTAACTCCAGATCATGCATGACACCATATATTCTTTGATTTATAGCTGTTTAAAGTCCAGGTTGCTGAACTTGTTTTTCTCACTTGGCGTCTCTGGAAAGGTAGGTACTGGTCCACCTATGACTATATTCAGTACTTGCCCCAACTCTTCATCGGCAATTCATTATTCAAGTGAGCGAGTGGAGAGAGATATCAGATGGCCAGCGAAGGGACTCCTCTACAGGTAGACAGCCACCCCCAACAACCTCCCCATGTTTCCAATCCTCCAGGGGGTCTGTTGGTGCGATTCTATGGCGCCTTCAGCAAAAACAGTGGCGACAGCTCAGGTTTTGTTGGTCTTGCGGTAGGCTCGTCATTGGTATGTGCATACGGCAAGTTCTATCCAAGTATGAGTGATACTTCTATTTCTGAACTTCTCGCCCTTCGCGATTCTATGTTGTGGTGCTTGAATCATGGATTTTACAATGTTTGTTTTTGTGGTGATTCTCAACTGGTTATTCGACGAGCTATGGGAAATGAGGTGCATCACGAGTCCAGAGGGGCAATTCTAGAGGAAATTCGTCTACTGAAGTCTAGCTTTCATTTCATTCAGTTTGTTTATGCTTCTCGTAGGACTAACAGGGTTGCTCATTTAGTGGCAAAACCGGCCCTTGCATCGGTAGCTCGGCACTCAGTTGACTACCGCTATTTACTTTTAAACTCCTTGTAGAGGAATTTTACAATGCTATATAGCATTGGTGCTATAGGTTTTTGTCTTTATGGTACAACTTGAAATTGTACCTTTAACGTTATGGTACAACTTCAGGTTATACCTATACTTTTTGTACAAATTCTTTTATGGTACAACTTAAACTTATACCTTATGTGATGATACAACTTCAAGTTGTAAAGTTGTACCATAACACAATGATACAAATTTTTTTATGATACAACCTAAACTTATACATTTAATGTTATGGTACAACTTCAAGTTGTACATTAAAGCACCAATGCTATATAGCATAGTAAAAGTGCTCCTCCTTGTAATCAAATGTTTATCTATTATCTATATATGGCAAAAAAAAAAAAAAAACTTCAAACCGTATTGTTCTGTTTATGTCAATATATTGTAAGAATACAACACGTGATGTGTATGAATATATTAATTCATATATTAAAATATCTAAAATAATGAGAGTAAAACATATCAAGCTCGATGTCATTAGATGGGGAAAATGGCAGTTTCTCTACAAGTTTCTTTAAAAGAATAATATTTTGAACATTAACAAATTAAAAACAATATGTCTGTTTTCAAACAAATTAATTAGATAAAATTCGACAGAACGAGAGTTTGTCCCAAAATTCTTCATTGGAATCACAAAGTAAAAAATAAAATACATATACATATATATATGACTTTCTCTCTATAAATATTTGAAGACAATCGGTCCCATTTGAACAAAATTTAGAACCATCTGAGCTAAAACATCAATGGTTCTCTCCCCTCGAAATTAGATTTCGCAAAACCTATATATCAAGGTTCCCCAAAAATATAATTTTATTCTCTTGCCATAATATATAATATATGACTTAAGAGTATTTGTCATGCTTATCCTTCATAATTATTTTGTTCAGGATTCAAAAAACAAGGTGATTCCTTCTGTAACTCCGAATAATTATTAGTTTAAACATCAAATAGTCTTGATTGAAATTACTGCCAACCAGACAAGTTTGCATAATATCATCAATGAAAAAAAGTTATTATATGTCAGGATAATCTTCAACAAATTTTATAATATAATATTCACCAAATGGATCGACTATTTAAAATATGTAAAACATACAGCGATTATGTTGCTAAACATTTTTTTAACTTTTGTTGGTTATTTCATTTAATACGAAACACGGTGTACAGAGTTACAATAACACTGAAAGGAAGGAAACACCAACATAAAAAGATAACTAACAATGGACAGACAAAGGCCCAAGCTAAAAAAGCCCAAACCCGATCCAAACACATGGACCAACCCACACCCAGTAACCCTAACCCATCGGCCCAATCCTCAAGAAACTAGCCGCCAATGTGCATTCCACCTCCGAGCCAATCAGCCAGCGCCGCCTTCAAACACTCTGGCCACACATGGTCTTTCACCGGGGAGACGACGGAGGAAGCAGAGACACGCCTCCAAACACTAGTGGCTCCATCTGAAAGACGATGCACCGGCAAGAAGCAGAGGGCAACAGAAACACCGGGGAGAACCGTACCCAGAACCGGATCCGAGCTCCACATGCAAACATAAGCAAACCCGAAAAGCAATCTCAGCCACGGACAGACGGGAGGCGACTGATTCACCGGCGGTCAGAGCAGATCGACCAATACCAACTTCAGTGGCGCACCCAGGAGTGTTGAAGAGGGGTGTCGTCTAATGAAGGAGTATCGGCTATAATTATTAAAGCGGTGATGGAAATCTCGTATTAAAATTTTTTGTACCAAAAAAATATAGATTCTTCACAAAATTTTCTGACGGAGGGGTGTCGGACGACACCCCTTGCCAACAAGTAGGTCCGCCCCTGACCAACTTCTAAGAAGACTTCCCTGCTCACAAACTCCCTGAAACTTCATCCAAGACAAAAAATGGTCCATGCATCTTCTAATCATCCCCATTTTTGGATGAAGCATGTGGAGGTAGATGGCAGATCAAAAAAGAGCAAGCGAACTGACGAATCATCCCCCTCAAACACCTACCAATATAGAACATCCACACAGATCTGCAAACCAGTCAGGTGGTTTCTCACAGGGAGACTAGAAAATCATCACCACAAGGGTGGAAGAGAGATCGACATAAGTGAAATCTCGAAAGGCAAGGAAGGAAACAACCAAGGAAAAAAAGGAAAGAAACTGAAAATCAACAGCAAAGAAGGAAATGGAACATAACTGCAGGAGGCTGGGGGAAAAGATGAAGATAAAATAGAAAAGGAAAGGACCACCCCCGTTGCCAGAATCGACGCCGGTGACAGGCCCATAATTCTTGAGCGAAAAGAGTTATAGAGAGATGCGAGAGAAAATTGAAATTGGAAAGAGAAAGTGAAAGTAGACAATGTATTGTTTCATTAATCCAAATACAAGAAAATGGACTGCACATCCAAATTAAGTTGATATTGCAAATGATAATATATCATATCACAATGAACCTATTAACATTTTTGAACATCCTATTAAGGATGATACCAAATTTATATAAAAAATTCCGCTCCGAGCCCCGTTGAGAAAGGACAGAAGGATTTGGAAGGACACTGAAAATGGAATCTACTCTGTAAAGACAACCTACAATAGAATTCGGGAACTACAACATGACAGAAAGCCTCGGGACTATGTGACGTCGGATGAGGACATTGAATTCTGGAAGGGGTTGTGGAAGCTCGACGTCCCACCTAAAGTGAGGGTGTTTCTATGGAAAGCAGGGCGAAATATCTTACCTGTTGGATGCAATTTAGCCGATTGGATCGAAGATGCTTGCATGGAGTGTCCTTTCTGTGGCCTCCTAGAATCCCAAACACATACCTTGCGTGACTGTAGCTGGGTAAGAAATAGATGGCAGGCATGGGAAGGGAGAGAGATGTATGAGTGTGGGGAAGGAAAAGACTGTGTTGATTGGCTCAAAGCAGCTTTGAAAAACCCAGACCAAAAGAAGATACAACAAATGGGAGTGGTGATGTGGTACCTGTGGAAGGAAAGGTGCAACCACTTGAACAACAACCACAAAATGGCGGAAGAAGAAATCATTCCCAGGGCGTTGGCATGGCTGGATTCCTTCCTAGAAGCTCAAGGAACCAAGGAAAATCTCATTGCTGATGCAGACGAGAGGGTGCTGGCCAATAGCTGGACGCCGCCGCTGGTGGGAGTCTTCAAATTGAACTCCGATGCTGGTATCTTGCAACGCTCGGGAACTGGGCAGGGTTGCATCATTCGAGACTGGAAGGGGGAGTTTAAGGGAGCTACTGCGTTGAAGGAGAAGGGAACATGCAGACCTGTTGAGGCTGAGGCAAAGGCTATCTGGATGGGATTGAGGGAAGCGAATATAAGGGGGCTTAGTCCGTTGATCGTCGAATCGGACTGTCAAAGCTTGATCGGGAAGCTGAGGAAGAAGGAGGGAGATCGTTCTGAACTTGGGGAGTGGTGTGAGGAGATCTGGAGCTTAGCCGAAGTAAACGCTGCTTTCTCAGGGAGACAGGTGACGTGGCAGTTCTCTCCGCGATCGAGCAATTGTGTGGTGCACTGGCTTGCCCACTCTGTTGGGTCGTGGAATCACCAATTGATTTGGGTCGATGATCCACCTTTATCTTTGTTATCTTTGATTGTTGCTGATATGGGCTAGATGAGAACAAGCCCAATGTAAGGATGGTGAGGGGATTTAGGGGTCGTTTGGAAGTTGGGATTTCAGATGATGTATTTGGTCAATACATGTAATCAGAAGAATTCGTCGTTTTTTTGTCTTAAAAAGAAACAGATTACTTGTATTTGAACAACAGATGGGACCACTAGAATCATTCATTATGAATGATTGTAAATCTCAGTTTTTAACAGAGATTGTGTTTGAGGTATTGTTAGCTTACTTTTTCTTCCTTATTCTTTGAGGGAAGGGACCACCAAAATCATTCAATCTCCAAACAATGTATTTTTCAAATTCATACATTGAAACAATACATCTAATTATAATACACACATTGATTAAATACATCAATTTAGAGAATCCCAACTTCCAAACATGCTCTTAATGAATGCAGGTTTCCATTAAAAAAAAAAAAAGCAACGTTCACTATTTTTTACACAAAAAAAAAACCGTTCACTATTTTTCGCCACAAATGCCAAATGATCACGCCCTCACTAATTATCGGGAGATCAATCGGTTGGGGCCCATATGGCTATATAGGCAGAGGTCGGTCTCGGGCCGTGAGTTGACCACGACAAATCAGCGTACCATCGCCTCACTTTGAGTGCGCTTTGGACTTTGGAGTAGTTGCTGATTACACAAGTGGGCCCCACACCGTACATATTCCTGCACCATCACTTTAACTTTTGATGCGAAAAAGGACAATACAAAAGGACAATCAAATGCGGCTTCGAAAAACGCACGGGCCCCACGTTTGGAACCGGTGTTGTGGGCCTTCATAGGCCTCGTGATGTCAAATCTCAGAGCCAGAGGGACAGCCCGATTTCTAAATGGGCTCTACGATCCACATCTAGGCCCAATTCAATTACACTTACAAACTTCAATTCTTCTCGTCAAGCACAAATTTCTCCTCTTCTCGTCAAGCTGAGCTGAGAGCTCGCCTTCTTCAACCTCCAGTCCAGGGTCGTCGCAGTGTCCGAATCGGAAAAAAAGAAGGAAGAGGAAGAATCGCCAATTTTGCCATAGCCAGCCGAGGTTAAGCGGAAGAGCAGGAAACAGGAGCGCAGAATGTTCCCGCAATTCGGAGCGACGGCTGATACGCTGAGCAAGGCGTCGACGATCATGTTCCGGATCGGGACGGACGCGCACCTTTACGACGATCCAGAAGACGTTAACATTGCGCCGTTGCTGGACAGCAAGTTCGACTCTGAGAAATGCGAAGCTCTCAAGCGCCTGCTGGCTCTCATTGCTCAGGGATTCGACGTTTCCAATTTCTTCCCTCAGGTTCGCGATCACTTGCTGCCCCATTGAAATTTGAATTGCTGGAACTGAGTTGAACTTTCATAGTGATGGCTGCGTAGATTGCGCACTGTTCAAAAGCAAGTTTGTTGAGTAATTGAAGCAATTCACAATATTCAACTTGATTTCTCCGGCATCGGAGGTTACAGTACTTAATTTTGACTTATGTGCCGTTTTCTCCATTTGATCAAGAGAATTGCAGGTGGTTAAAAACGTGGCATCTCATTCGTTGGAAGTGAAGAAGCTGGTTTACTTGTATCTCCTCCATTATGCTCAAAAGTACGTCCTAGAGATAGATACACAGAATGGTCGTTGTTGGTTTTCTGTGGTTAACTGAAAGTGAGGGTTATTACTTGTATCGGTTTACTGTTCTTAAGTGGCGAGAAAGCTTGTCGCGACTGCTGTTAGGGGAACTGAGTTTGACTTATGCATTGACATTTTGCAGGCGTCCCAATGAAGCATTGCTGTCGATCAATTCATTCCAGAAAGACTTGGGGGATACAAATCCATTAGTAAGGGCATGGGCTCTCCGTACCATGGCTGGAATTCGTTTACATGCCATCGCTCCTCTTGTTCTGGTTGCTGTTGGAAAGTGTGCTAGAGATCCCTCAGTTTATGTGAGAAAATGTGCTGCCACTGCTCTTCCAAAATTGCATGATTTGCGTTTGGAGGAACTCTCTTCCACCATTGAAGAGGTAGTATGTTGATTAATTTGGAACTTGTCGTACTTGAGTTCAAATTCTTTCACACTTGTCTCAAGATAGATAGAGTTCAGTTGTCAAGCCAATTCATACTTCTGAATTTATATAATCTAGTCATGCAAGCTTTCCCTGAATACTTAACCTTTGTTTCACGCATACTAGTTTCTACCTAGCCAAGAATCTCCTAGATAAGCATTCCGTCCTACTCTTTTTGCATGTGTAACGCAGCCATTCTGCATTTTATGTTGTTTTGTTTACCCCCCACACATCCAAGATATTCATATTAATTCATATCTAGCTTTATGCCATGCAAATCTCTGGTTGTTAACTATTGATGGCTTTACGATCAATCCGTTGTGGTCTTGAATGCAGATTGTTGGAACATTGTTAACTGATAATTCACCGGCTGTAGTGGGTGCTGCTGCTGCTGCATTTTCGTCTGTCTGCCCAAACAATTATTCTTTGATCGGAAAAAATTATAAAAGGTTGTGTACTATTCTTCCCGATGTCGAGGAGTGGGGTCAAATAGTCTTAATTGGAATTCTTCTGCGCTATGCCATAGCAAGGCATGGGCTGGTGAGGGAGTCAATGATGTTCCATCTACACAGCAAAGAACACTCCTCGTCTGAAAATGATGATTCAGATGTTCACTCTACAGTCGGGAAAGTGGGCATTGACCCCAGTAAGAAGTATGATTCTGAGCTGGCTAGCATGATATCTAGGTGTTACATCGAAGGGCCTGATGAGTATTTATCACGTTCAAGTTACTCCAACAGGGTTTCCTTGGCATTTAGTGGTGCAAAGTTTACATCTTGCAAGAATAATGAGGATGTGAAGATCCTACTTCAATGCACATCACCTTTGTTTTGGAGTAACAATAGTGCAGTAGTACTAGCTGCAGCTGGTGTACATTGGATTATGGCACCAAGAGAGAACATCCAAAGAATTGTTAAACCACTGCTATTTTTGTTGAGATCATCTAGAAGTTCAAATTACGTGGTATGGTGCAATCCCTGCGTCTATGTTCTTGTATACACAGTTGGTACTAAACGCGTTTCATTAATCTTTAATATGTAGATGCAGTTTTTATTTCCATTGAAGAGCAAGATGTAGGCTTTCTTATAGAAAATTCCTGCATTCTCTTCGTGAGGTGCTCTTTTAGTCTTGAATTAGTATAAAAAAACAGGAACTAATTTATTTTCTTTTCCAAGCTAGTGGCAAAGGATTTGAAATGATTAAAAATGGGGATCAGTAACAAATATGGCTGGGTTAAATTATTCCACTTGGAGGGAAAATCATCTTGTCTATTTTAGGGGAGATACTTGGTACCATTTCAATGTAGAATAGCTTACTTTTCAGGTATGTTATAATGCATGCCTAAGTAATTTCATCTACATGAAAATTGCTGGTAATACCTCTTAAGTGGGTATTCCTATGCCTGCTACTACCATATATATGTCATGTTGGCTTTATTGGATGAAGTTTGGGAGGTTGCAAGATGCAAAATCTTGATGATGTTTCATATCGTTCTTAGGCGATCCCCTCCAGTTGTTGCTTTTTTTTTTTTTTATAGTTTTGCATGAACTTTTTAATCAAGTTTAAGAAATTAATTCATGTTCAGCTGATACACTTTTATGTTTTCTTTACAGGTCCTTTGCAACATTCAAGTGTTTGCTAAAGCAATGCCTTATCTATTTGCTTCACACTTTGAGAACTTTTTCATACTATCCGCAGATTCTTATCAGACAAAAGCCTTGAAGCTTGAGATTCTTTGTACTATCTCCACAGATTCATCTATTGCATCTATCCTCAAGGAATTTCAGGCTAGTCCTTCAATCTTTCTTTGCCTAGTAGTTAGTTTCTTTCATTCATGAAAAGGGAAAAAAGAAACTGTTAATACTGCTTTGTCATTCATAAATCTCAAATAATAGGTTCTTCTTCGAAGTGGCTCATACTATATTTTCATTGTTTGCGTCTTAATTACTCACAGGACTATATTAGGGACCCGGACAGGAAATTTGCAGCTGATGCAGTAGCTGCAATTGGTTTGTGTGCTTTGCAACTTCCTAAAATGGCTAGTACATGTTTGGAAGGGCTGTTGGCATTGACCAGGCAAGGTCTGTACTATTTGCTTTTAGCTAACTCCAAGAAGGAAACTTAAACTTTTGTTCCCTTCTGAATTATCTGCACATTTTTTCAGATTTTTTCACCAGTGACGTCAGGACTTCTGAAGAAGAAGCAGGTGTTTTAGTTCAAGCAATAATGTCGATTAAAATGATTATAAAGCAGGATCCTCCTAGTCATGAAAAGGTACTGCTACTACTTTGTTCTTCTCAAGGCATTTGCATTTCCATCCTCCTCATTTGCATGCCTTAATCTTGATAACTGAGGCTGGCAGCAGTTGGTGCTGAAACGAGAGGTAGACACATGCTTGATGATGGTGAAATTATATGTTGAACCTATTATATTTCCCTTCTACAAACTATTAGAGAACCATGAACCATTTGGTAGCATATATTGAATAACTAGTCATCTCAATTTAGTTAGAAAATAGTTGTCAAAGGACAAGGTCAACCAATAAAATGCGCGATGCTTAAAAACATTAATTAGACGCAAACCATGTGCCACTAAATAACACAACAAAGCTTGAAAATGATCCGTCTCTGTTCGTTTGGAGCTTCCTTTTGTTATTTGATTCGTTCATCTTTTGCAGGTTATTGTTCAGTTAGTCCGTAACCTAGATTCCATCAAGGTACCTGCAGCGCGTGCAATAATTATTTGGATGGTGGGAGAGTATAGCAAGGTTGGGGAGATAATTCCCAAAATGCTAATTACTGTTCTCAAGTATATTGCTTGGAGCTTTGCTTCAGAAAGCTCAGAAACAAAGCTGCAGACTCTAAACACAGTTGCTAAGGTATTTTATAGATCTCGTTCAGTAACTCTTAAAATGTTCATAAATCAATTTCACTAGATAGCACCTCTCTCTGGTGAGCTCCAAGGCCTAAGGTGCCAAATGCATCAAGACTTTTGTTCTAACCTTCCTGTGCATGAATCTGTTCTGACAATTCTGAGCTGGATGCTTTAAGAGAACTCCGCAGTTGATTCTTTGTTTAATGGCCTGTAGGTACTGTCAAATTCGAGAGGTGAAAATCTAGAGACATTACAAAAAATAGCTCGCTATGTGCTTGAACTAGCTGAGTGTGATATGAACTATGTTGTCCGTGGAAGAGGCTGTTTCTTCAGGAAACTTCTCTCGTGTCATTTGGGCTCAAAGAAATTGGAAGATGAGGTGATCACTTCCCCTGAAAATGAAGGCCTGCTGAATGTACTTGCTGAACACATGTTTCATGAACAAGCAATTCAACAGTCCCCGGTACCAATCAATTATCGAGTCTATCTGCCAGGCTCCCTGTCACAGATAGTACTTCATGCTGCCCCAGGGTATGAACCACTGCCCAAGCCTTGTACTATTCTTCATGATGCAGATACTGAGGCAGATGTATCAGAACAAGATGGTTCTGGTTCATTTACTAGATCTTTGGATGAGGAAAGTGGTTCTTACAATGGCTCTGACCACTCAGTTACTTCTGGTGGCAATACTGAGAGTGGTGAGACTGGTTCCTCAAGTGAGGATGAAAACATCCAAGATCCACTGATTCAAATATCTGATGAGAGCCATCTCCTGCCAGCTGCTTCTGCTGATCTTGAGGAACTTATGTCAAAAAGAGATTTAGAAACTTGGTTGGATGATCAACCCAGTTTACCAAATTCAACTATACACAAAGAAAGTAAGGTCCCCAGGTCAGCAAGAATTTCAATTAAGGACATTGAGAAGCGAGTAAGACCTAAGACCTATGAACTCTTAGATTCTGCGAATGGAAATGGCATGAAGGTGGATTATACGTTTTCATCTGATGTTTCAAATATTTCCCCTCATGTTGTAACCATACAAGCTACTTTCAAGAACTGTTCCATTGAGACCATCTCAAACATAGTGTTGAAGCATGAGGACTCCACCGCCAAACCTTCAGATTGTTCTGAGAGGTAACTTTTGTTCCTATCGCTTTTGGCTAGTTTACTTACTTGTGACTGGTTTTCTTATCTAGTCATTGATTAGCTGTGAGGCTGTAATTTTGCTGGTACCATTGATGTTTCCATACCCCTGTCATCACTAAAAATTGAACAAATATCTGTATTTTGTTTTGTCAACAACAATGTTTTTCTTCGATTCTCTGTTGAACTAACTTAGCGCACATGCCTTTGACTTGGTTATTGCAGCTCTTCTCAGGATGATGTACCAGCACTGGTTCCTATGCAAGAGATTACTTCTCTGGAACCTGGTCAAGCAACTACGGAGACAATCCATGTTCGCTTCCACCACCATCTACTGCCCTTGAAGTTGGTCATATATTTCAATGGCAAGAGTTTTCCAGTTAAATTGCGCCCTGACATTGGGTATTTTGTAAAACCACTTCCAATGGATGTTGAAGTATTCAGAGACAAGGAATCTCATCTTCCAGGAATGTTTGAGTGCACAAGGAGGTCAGTTAACTTATACTTGGCTCCGACTTTTAATCTTAGTAATTATTATCATTCTGACAGTATCATCATATCATTGTGTAATAGCTTTTGATTGTGACTTTTCCTCAAGTTTAAGAAACATTAAAGAGAAAGTGTGTTTGGGAAAGTGTTAAGAAAAAGTTGTCTTGGCGGGTATGAATTATTTTTAGTGATAGAACTCAAAGTCGTCAAACCGGTTTATACTGTTGCGCCAGTTTAGGGAGTGGAATGGTACGACCAGTGGTACAACCGGTTTGTGCCGGTTCATGCCGGCTTAATAAAATACAACATTCCAAATAAAATAACAAATACTCATATTTAAATACAACATTTAACGTCAATACTTATACGTTTATACCCGAATCCAACAAATTACATCAACTTTTAACTTTTGTATCCCTAAAATATGTAATAAATTTATTTTCTACTAATTAAATTCACTAAACAATGTCATTTTGCTTAGAATTCGTAAATTCATCATGCCGGTCATACCGATGGTGTTATGTCGATTTCATGACCGGCACCGGTTCAACCGGCCGGCATGCCACTGGCGTGACAACCATCATTGATGGGTTTTCATTCCAAATGGACTTTATTTAAATAATTTTCGGGGTTTAGTCCTACCAATACTATATAGACTTTCCGAGGCATAACATATAGAATTGCAAAATTGGAGCTTCCTGCGCAACTCTAGGAAGGGGCTCTCGGTC
The DNA here is from genome assembly GCA_946122785.1 of Linum tenue. Lineage (NCBI taxonomy): Eukaryota > Viridiplantae > Streptophyta > Magnoliopsida > Malpighiales > Linaceae > Linum > Linum tenue. The sequence goes on along the minus strand of CAMGYJ010000007.1, from coordinate 7,826,245 downwards.
TTTTCAAACCAAGCATTTTTTACCTGCAGTTCCGCTTCCCTGCTGCAGTACTTATGTGATTGGCCTCAATATATTCCTTGGGCCTGCTCTCTATTCACACGTTAAGAATTAATCCAAAACTTCAAAAAAATAGCGGTTCTTAAAGCAAGCAAAGTTTAAGAATTAATCTCCAATTTCCAAAACATGAGGGGCTGTCATGAGAGTAAATCCGTAAATACTTCATTTTTTATAATCATCAGTAACCACATCAACCGTACATGGGAGACATATAATTTTTCTTCCACTTCATTTTAACAAGCTATATCTCCTTTAATTTAATTCGTAGTTCAAAATTTTACACGGAAAAATCATATTAATTATGTTCTTTAAAATTACATCCATTTTTATATATTTTTTTATCAAAAATAATTTTGAGATATATATTGTCAGTCTATACCATGATGGTAATGCTTGGTTGTACATAACATTATACCATGATGGTATGGAAGCGTCTCATGTTGGTATGAACATATTATAGAGTAGAATGCATAATTAAGTGGTAACCAAACTATTTTACCCACTAAAAGTAATTATATGTTTTCGATGATTCCAGCTCTCACAATGAACTCATTATAAAAAAAAGCTCTCAATGCATAATTTGAATGGAAAATTCCCAATTGACGCTGCCAACAACAAAAATGTAGTTACATCATCCTTCTTTATGAGAACTCATACTTGCTACTTCTTTGGCACCAAGATATCCATTCCAAGTAAAGCTCAACAAAGTCTTCGAAGACGCTAATAGCGGCTGGAACAACATAGAGGATGGTGTTGGGTGTTAGAGAGGTTTGAGATAATTGATTAGGTAAAATTTTTGTTTACCCTTTAATAATCTAACCGAATCAATAATTTACAAATATGTAGGAAAATCAAAAATCTAATACGATTTCATCACTGACTTGGCCGCCACCCATCTACAAAATTAATCTCACGGTTATCCTTCTAACTAAATACATATTACGAGAATAATTAGTAACATCAAAATAAGAACTTATTAGTCTTTCACCAAAATCATATAATGGTGTTGTTGAGAATAAAGAAGAGACTATCTGATGGTAAAGATAGAGGTTTCAGTGATGGAGTCAAAGACACTGGTTTCAGTGACGGAGACAAAGACACTGTTATTAGTGGATATGAAGATGCTATTGTTGGCGAAGCAATCTCAAAGAAGTGCAAACATTTTACAATAATTATAATGTCGAGGAGTAAGTTGAAGTGTTGTTTACTAAATTTTTTAGACATTGATTGCCATGTACATGTTTTTTTCAACTTTTGTTGAGGACTTTCATCGATGAATCCAAGAATAATAATTTTATATTGTGTATTTTTTTTCATCTATATAATGCCTCGCACAATTATATAATTGTTTATGTCATTGATTAAATGAATCCGACCATCGGTCGGGCCCAAATCTAGTATTCATGATAGAGATGGCTTTTAACTCAATTTCTTTTTCAAAAAGTACTTATTTTAGGCAAAAACATACACACCCATTGTCTGTATTTCAATTGCTTTACTGTTCACCTGTTTCTGTCAATGCATTAATACCACTTACTGAGTTCATCTTCATTTCATTTTCACTTTCTGGGTTTCCAGTTGTATCTTCAAAGGCCACGTAGACGATCTAAACAAGGAAAAGGGAGACCACACGTTCTCAAAAGACAAGTTTCTGGTAGTCTGTGAGAGCATAGCGTTGACAATGCTCAGCAATGCCAATCTCTTCCTTGTATCTGTCGACATGCCGATCGCAGCCAAGCACGATGATGCATCTGGCTTGTGCTTGCGGTTCAGCAGTGAAATTCTTAGCAACTCAGTCCCCTGCTTAATTACCGTCACAGCTGAAGGTATATGCTCCGAGTAGAGGTGGCAATTGGATCGGATTCGTGGATTCGTGGATTGGATTGGTGGATCCATGGATCAAATGGATTGGATCCAATGGATTGGTGGATTCATGGATTGGATCCAATGGATTGGTGGATTGATCCATGAATCCAAATGACATTCAAGGTTTGGACCAAAATGTAAATTTTGAAAAGTTTAGGTACTAAAATGTCATAATGAAAAATTTTAGGTACCAAAATGTAATTTTTCAATGATATTTTTCGTATAAAAATATAAATTTTAGGTACCAAAATGTAAAATATAAAAAATATAGGTACCAAATCGTAATTTGCCATTTGGATCCATGGATTGATCCATGAATCCACCAATCCAATTGGATTTGGATCAAATGGATTGGATTTAAATGGATTGGATTAAGTGGATAATTTGGTGGATGGATTGGATTGGATTCATGGATTTGGATCCTAATTGCCACCTCTAGCTCCGAGCCATTGAATGTGGCGGTGAAAGTAAATTGTGAAGAAACCGTGTTTGGCTTGAACTTATTAAATAGGATTGTCAATTTCCTTAGCTGAACTGGTACTCTGTGTTTTCTCTTTTCTGTTTGTCTTGATTGCGGTTTGAAGCAGTTCATGTTCCTTTTATATCCACGGCGTTTGAGTGCTTCTGCTAGTGTATCAATGAATCTGCCCTAGTCGGTGGTGTATGTTTTATCAAGTGAAGTGTTTGATTGGGTTTCAAAATAGTGTTTGGTCGAGTTACGAAAGAAAGTTCGAATTAATGAGATCAAGGAATATGCCAATGGGGCAGTTCTTCAGATAGCTCATTTGGCTTCTCGTAACGTACTACTATCGCATTCTGGTTTCATTCTGCGTCAGTGATCTTTGCCTGTGTTGCTTCTTTGGCTTTTCGGCTTCTGCAAAGGCCATAGATTAACGAAGCAATCAATCTAGGGGCAAATAGAAAGGTTGGATTGGTTGTTCATTAAAGGGGGGGAAAAAAAATTGGAATAGTAAAATGGAATTGTGCAATCCTAAGATTTAGTGGATCACTCACGTAAAAAGAGTTACAATCACTAAGAACACCCTACAAACCTTTTCGGATTTGAATTTTTATAGCAATGATATCATGATCTCATTAGATTCTACTCTAAGTTCATTGATTGTGCTAGTAAAATCATGAGAAGCAGCTTCTACGTAGAATCAAGCCAATCAAACCGAGTTTAATCGAGTAATCTCCTGAATGCACAATCTATCGTTTAGGAGTTTAGAGGCGTACTTGGTAAAGCAGCAGCAGTGGAAAGAATGCAGAATAATTCTTCTGCAGAACCAGCAGAAGCTCTTATAAATTTGAACCTCTCCCTTCTGAAACCACCAGCATGGCGTTGTGATCTGGACACCTGGTAGAGATCGCCATTGATCCAGAGCGTGCACACGGTGATGGTGGCGGCAGTGCCAAGTGATTCTTCTGATAATTTGTTTCTTTGCGCTCCTGCTGCTGCAGCTGTGACCTCCTTTCTTTGGCTGAGTTTCCGATCGTTGTACGACCCAAGTTTCAACTCCCCTAGTTTCCTCGCGAGCCAGACGATTTCCTCCTCCACCATTGCCATTTCTGCCAGAAGCTCCTGCACTTGCCCCTCATTGTAAGCAAATGTCAGCACATCTACAGTACTCAATCATCAGTCATCCCTCACGAAAAATCCGGAACTGAAAAGTTTACTTGAGGCGGAAGCAATGAAGCAAGGGATGGATGGGTTGATTCAACAGGACTAGGAAGTGCAGAAATGCAGCACCTTCCCTGTGCAAAAAGCCAAAACCCAGTCAGAGTCGGTTAAAAACAAGAGAACCGCCGTCTGTGGGAATCGAACCCACGACCACGTGGTTAAAAGCCACGCGCTCTACCGGCTGAGCTAAGACGGCTTGCTGATACATTTTATTCTATCATTCTACAAATCCGGACAGCTTCAGGATAAGTTTGCTGCACGACTTCTCCGATCCCTCTCTCCCTCGTTTCTCTTTTCCTCCCTCTTCTCTCCGAAACACAGATCGAAAGATAAGTTTAGGAAGAATTGTAGTATATACTCATTTGCTTCTTCTGGGGGCAAACGCTAAGTAGGTATACTTCTGTATCATTCAACTAATAAGATTGAGCAAAACCGTAGAGAGGCAGAAAGCTGGTAGAGACGATATACATAACAAAGACAACACAAGCCCAACCTAATTTGCATTAAACGTACACGTTACACCCTCTGGGTTCAGGATCAAGAAGCCAATCCATACCGACCCATAATTCGAAACATACACAACTCTGAATGCACCATCACCCCCTTCCTGCTGTTTCAACGCAATCGTCAATCAAAAGTTAGTCAGACTCAACACACAGTACATATAAAATTAACCCTTTACTGGATCGATCGACGCGGTTACCTTAATGGTGATGGTGAGGCCAACTTTAATCTCACCGCAGTAAGAATTTGCAGCAGTGACCACACTGTGTTTGCAAGGATGCAGCTCCGAGCTCCCCTTCTCCACCCCGATTTCCAACAGATCTTTCACTTGATGAATCCTGTCAGGGCAATCATCGCACAATAAGTAACGATCACTGTCGTAATCGATACAAAACACAAACAAGTGATTATTAAGAAAGGGATGATTCTTCAGCTTACGTAGCAAGGCCAAGAAAGTCATCCGCAGAGAAGGTGTCGTGGTCCATGATCTTAAGGATGAGCTTGTGCTCGCCGCCGCCTTGACCATTGATTGGGTACTCCACTCTGAATGTCAGCTTCTCGTTCCACTCTGGACTCCCACCTGCCCCTGCATTGGCGCCATGTATGTGCATAAGATAATTATGAACTATAATCATAATCTCATCAACCACCTCTATAGCGGATTGACATACAAACTTTCTGTAAATTTCTCTCTGTGCAATGAGAAGGTAAAGAATGCCATGTCAAATACGTACACATGTACTTTTGGAATACTATACTAAGCTCAATGAGATCATGTTCCCTTCCATTCACGAAACTCTTAAACTATCATCATCAAATTAATTAGGCCACAAACAGAAGGAAACTCCCATTTTTTCTTGTTGAACCCTAGGAAACTCTTGCAATGAGGTTTGTTTTGGTGTGTTTGTCTAGTTAGGTAGGAACATGACCTCATTGAGCTTGAATTGGAACTAGGGGACTAAGATAAACGAAATGTACAAAAGTACTGGGATTAATCAAATCGAGAGAAGCAAAAGTGCAGTTAAGAAATATATTACCTCTGGCAACGCTGGTTTGGCGCTCTTGGTTTCTGTACTGAACCACCACGTACGGATCGATTCCACCTTCACACAAGAGCTAAGCTAATTAGATTAACCCAGAATTCGATTCTGGAGAAGATCGATTGCTTCATGGACAATAAGCGCAGACATGCAATAAAGGAAAGAAACCCAGGAAATCGAATCTGTTGAAAATAGCATACACAGTACAGGCGAGTGATTGTACGTACCAAGGAAATCGGTGCTTTTGAGGCCTTTCGCGCTCACCACATGAACTTCCAGTATCCCGACCGCCATGATCAATGTCTTTCTCTTCTCTGCGATGGAAATTGTGAATCTCTTGGGGTTTGGTTTTGTGACGACAGAGGGGGTTTTTCAGAAGGAAATTATAACTGGTGTGGTTTAGGAGATCACTCGGCGTTATATTGCAGCTTTGTTTATAACGACACTAGAAGAGGAAGAAGAAGAAGAACAACAAGGAGGAGGAGGAGGAGGAAGAAGAGTCGTTACTGACTTTGATTAGAAATTTGTTTTGATTAGTTGGTCATTTTGTTATGTATGAACCAACCAACGACGGTCTTTCTGTCTCACTCCCATAAAATCAGACTTCATTATTCGCAGGGACTGTTATTTGATCAATTTTGATGTGTGAACGGCATATATTATTATGAATAAACTAGTCACAGGCCCGGCCAATTGGCCGGATTCAGTTGTCAATCACGTAAATAACCGTAGAAATTTGTATACGGGCTTCACATTAGTATAAGAAATAAAAAAAAAATCAAACAATGTAAACATTCAAATCAATTTGGAGAATATGAGAATCCAAATTATTAAAATAGTTCAACAATTCAAAAGAATGAAAATTGTACTGGTTTTCGGCATAGTAATGACTAATTGATCAAAATCATTTTACGAAAATGAAATAAATCTCATGCAAAGGAACCGACTCCTAAATACCAATTAAAAATACCCTTCTAGCTAGTTACTCCTCATCGCAGAGATTACGATATTTTTTCTTTTTTACTTGTTTGCATTTCCTCAGTCACCATGGATAATGTCTTCGTATCCATTAGTGACATATTTATCTCCCATATCAATTGACTCTTTCTTCTTCTCCTGGATTTCAGTAATCTCTTCCTTGTTTTCCTATATTTCATTGAGCACGAAAATTTGTTTTTAAAATATATTTGCAAATCCAGAAATTCATATCATTGGAGTAGAATTTACCTCGTCCAAGTTATGAACATTATCTTGGATTTGTTCTTTCTTCTCATCACCAGTCTTTATACCTTCCTCATGAACAATGTCTTTCTTCTTCTCAACATCATCATCATCTCTAGCATCGGATCCATTACCTCCACCATTAGCAGTGTTATTCTTGTTCTCCTGCATCAAGATTATAAATTTAGATTATACATTCAACAGTGCAACATGTGGGGTGGTTTTATCGAATCATGATTGGTCAATACATGTTGTAGATCAAATTGTAGCCGGATGTAATTGATTGCAAGTTAGTGGGAAAGGAAGCAAAGTTCCACACACAATACAAAGATTAAAAATATGAAATCCTCCATATTTCCAGCACGCAATGAAAGAAAGAAATGGGTGTCCTTTGCAGTAAGCTCAGTATGACTGTTAAATAACTAAATGCATGTTTTATTAATTAAACCATAAGCTCCCTTCATCCAAGCCAATTATGTTAATTAAACCCACAACTCTCTTGATTGGTCGTTGCATGATGTGAATTAGATTAAAGAATGTAAGTCGGTATGAACTGTGCATGGTATTAAAATCCAAATCCAATAGAGAATAGCACAAATTTGTAATTCAGATTGATCATCATTTGAATTCAAATATAACTTACCTCGATCAAGTCAGGAATATCAGCGATGGTATGCCTTCCTCATCCTTCCCTATTTTGGTAATTATGTACTCACTTGTTGGATTAACGATGTTGTAATATGTGAGCTTGATGTCGAACTGCAACATCATTCTCTCAATTTTAGGAGATGAGCTGGTGGTGGTCCTCTAATTCTATCGTTGTCTTGGAATAGCCTTTCAGCAGACATCCCTTAAAATTGAGCTCTCACTTTATCCATAACAACAAAGTCAACCTCTCTTGTTTTGTCCGTAACTCGAAGGATAATCATGAATCTGTATAATGATGGTAATAACATAAATTTTTTTGTTGAAGTACAAATTATTTTTTTAGGTGTTAAATACAAACTCTCAAAATTATTCAATCAATAATACGAAAATAGTCTAATTAGGTGCGGTAGGTGGGCAAAAGTTGCTTAGATATTTAATTTAATACTTTCATATGTACGTAAGGTTTCTTCTTGTATAAGTACCATGCATTGCTAATTATTAAAGGAAATGTTCTTTTTTATGCATTAGTATTATAATTTTGAATTATACAAAAAATAATATAAAGTATATATTGGAAGATTAAATATTCAATCACTTGGCATGTATATTAATCAACGAACTATACCTAATCATATTTCATGTTAATAATGGTTGCATTACCTTGATGTTGTCATTTTTAATGCTTTTGAACAATTCCTATAGAAGTACTCGACTGGGCCTTTTTCGAGTTTTTGTGGACAGGTTTCGCATCCAGCATAGCGCCATGCATTCTTAATCTTGACAAATTGGCATTTTACGAAAAACATATTTCCCTACATATTACAGGAAGTGTAAGTATTTGATAGTCAATGGGTTGTTGATTCGAAACTGATGCTTTACCTCTTCTCCATCTTTCATTTTAAACTGATTGAGTTCATGTAGTGTTTTGGTTGGAATTGGAAATTGAGTTTTTCATGTGCTTTCATTAGAGAAATTAGTACATCGCCGTCTCTTTATTCACTAAAAAAGAATATTAATTAATCTCTTTTTGTTCTTTTTGTTCAAACTTATAACACATAAACATATACAAATATTATATTGTTGTGAATTTCACCTTGTCCCAAATTTAATGACTTATGGAATTCTTGGATTAACCAGTAGCAAGGTTGCTCCAATTGAGCATAAGGTGTTTTTGCTTGCAAATTTGACAATCTTTTAATTAACATTTATCATAGATGTAGAGTTGAGCAATTTTGGTATGTTCCTTTCAGTAGGTATCAAGCTACAAATGCGATGATATACTTGACCTCCAATCGAATAAACATATACTCATTGTCGATCATTTATAGACCAGTCCAATTTACTTTCCATAGAAGTTAAAGCGAAGACCCAAGTATAGCCTCGTATATGTTCCAAAAAGTGCCGTCTCGTTGAAGTATTTGCTTGAAATAGCATATCCAAAACCTCAGGAGGCTGCCTTCGAGGAGGGACGTTCACTTTGCCTGTCTGTGACACTATGAAAACTTTGATTCATTGGAATTCCTTGTGGGTTTGGGAATTAGTAAAATAAGAAATCTTTGTCTAAAACAGAATTTGATAACCATATTAATCGAAAACAAACATGAAATCATTGGACTACCAATAGGATTTTTGACAATTTTTCAATGTATAGGCTTTTTCCTTATATAAAGAGCATGTTTTCTTCTTGCTATTTTTTTAATGATTGGTCAATTCTCTTCAACGCTGACTTATGTGCATTAATTTATGAAGCCCTATAAAAAAATGGATAGTCCATAGATTTTCAAACCATATAATTTTTTTATTGTGCTTCAGTTAGAAACTTATGAGTATTAATCGGACATTTTGCTAGCATATAAACAACTCTTGTTTTTACTAAATCGCACGTGGCATGAACACATATAATTTTAGGATGTCGATGTCTAGCATTATGAGAATAAAAACATATTTACTTACATTCATTCAACTTTTGATGACTCTCCATGTGGTCTTTGAGCCATCAAAGTGAAAAAAATAAATGCTAATAATTTATGTAAAAATAATTTGAACGGTTGATTAACCAACCATTCTTAATCTTGAAAATTTAATTAGTTACCCATCCTATTCATATTCTCATATCAGTATAAATAATAAACTATAATTTAAACTTTTAACCATGAGTATTATACCCGTAATAGCAAAGCAATTGCAAGCGAATAAAACATATATACGTGTATAATTGTATAATGTATATATAAGAAAAATATGTATAATTTAGAAAATTTTCATAAACAATCAATATGCATTAATTTGGTTTATAATATGGTAAACTATATAATAATTCAATTGAAATAATTATAGCATAGGACTCATAGTAGAAACAGTAAATAAATAAAGAAGGTGGAAAGAGAAGGCAATTAAGTGGATTGGGTATTTGGGTGTAGCAGTTACAACTTATAATGATATTGGGAGTAGGGGTGGGTCGCCTGCTTGGAGATAATCCGAGGGCCTCGAGGGGAGGGGGAGGCCCATCTGAATTAGAGGAAAGGACTAAAGAGTCCTTCCGAGAGCTGCGCTCAAGCCAGGAAAAAGGGAATTGTGTGGGTCATGGGGGAGAAACTCTATATAGTATTGTTTGATGTTTGATAAATTGGTCCATTAGTAGTCCTATAAAAAAAAAAAATAAATAAATAAATTTGGTCCATTAGTCCCTTTTCTTTCTTTCTTATTTATTTCCCCTTCTTCCTTATTTGATTCAAATTCAAAATGGTGTCGGATTTTAGTCAGGCCCACTGAAATAGAAATGCATAGGGTTCCAACTTCCATGGAATAAAGTCACAAAGAAATTATGGTGGTTTGGTGCAGATATATTGAAAAGGGCGTACTATTTGTAGCCCTAAATTATCTTTATTTGTAGTCCTAAATTATAAAAAGTACAATAATACCCATGACATTTAAATAAATTTACTTCACACATTCCAAGACCAAAACATTCAAACACTTTTCCAAACACAATCCTACAATACTCGCCGCCGGCGACCGCCACCTCCCGCCGGCGACCGGCACCTCCCGCCGGCGACCGCCAACTCCGCCGGCGACAGACCATTTCTCCGACGAGGTACGCCGGCAAATTATCCGCCGACGATGGCCGGACGTCCTGCCGGGACGTCGCCGACGATGGCCGGAAGTTATGCCGGGTCGTTGCCGGCGACGGACGAACGTCCTGCCGGGACGCCGCCGGCGACGGACGAACGTCCTGCCGGGACGTCGCCGGCCATGGACGAACGTCCTGCCGGGACGTCGCCGGCGACGGACGAACGTCTACCCGGGACGTCGCCAATTTTTTATTTTATTTTTAATTTTCTGTTAATTTAAATTTGTGAAGTATATTAGATTTTTTAAATAGATATTAATTTAGATTTTTCGGTTATTATTTTAGATTTTTTATAATAGATTGATGAATAATTTAGATTTTTAAGAACATTTAGTGATTTTATTACAGTTCATTATTTTATGAATATTTTAATTATTATATTGTTTAGAAAAAATTTATTCTAATATTATTTTAAAATGAAGTTATTGAATTTTAATTTTTCATATTTTGAAACTAAGTTAATGTTTCCTGAATTTAGACTTTTAATTGCCATATTTTAAGATTATGTAGTGTTTTTATTATTGTAATTTATTATTTTATGAATATTGTAATTACCATATTTTTAGTAGGATTTTTTATAATATTATTTGTAGAATGAAGCTCTTTAACTTCATTTTTTATTATTTTGAAACTAAGTTAATGTCTCCGGCGAGAGGTCGTCGCCGGTGAGATATCGTCGTCGCCGGCAAGAATATTTGGGAGGAATCCGGCGACAGTTGAATTGGGAGGGAAGGGAGTGTTTGGTTGGAGTTGTAACAAGTTCAATATTTTAAAAGGAAGGAAGGGTAAAATAGTAATTATATTCTCCTAGGACTACAAATAAGAAAAAGTTAGGGCTATAAATAGCAATTCAGATATTGAAATGGTCAAATGGGTGGGATGTAAATTGAGAGAATTTGAATGGATAATTGGATACAGATATGACAATATTGTTCGTCTAGAATCTATATAGTTTCAGTCTTTCCGATAATAAATTATGTTAGTTTAGTCGGTTTTGCGTTGAAGTTGATAAATTTATCTTTTTCATAAGAGAACTCGAATGGAAGAATGGAAATCTGAGAAGAGAATTCCGTCAACTTTAATTATAAATTTCTTATCTCTAAATGATAAATTTGAAAATTTTGTTAACTCTATAAATTTAAAGTTTATGTATAATTTCATCACTTAAGATTTATAAGAACCTGGAAGACCATGGCAGTGACATCTCCCACTCCCACATATACAGCGAGGGCAACACTTGTGCGGATTACCTAGCTAATTGCGGTCACGGTGTACTTATGGGTGTTCATGATTTTTCAATTTTGGATCCTTTCCTGTGTAAACTACTTGTGAACGATTGTTAGCGTATCTCGATACCCTGTCTGCTGTTGAATGAAAGTTAGGATGCTTTGCATCCTCATATATATATATATAAAAAAGAATATAACAAACAATGACTTCTTGATTTCCAAACAAAGTAACAAACAACCCATCAATGAGAATACCAAAAACTAGTGGTATGGTAACGAACAAAAATTTGATTTAGTGATAATATCACTAGCTAAAAACCTAAAGGTCTCAAATTCGAATCCCTTAAATTGTAACTTAATATTAAAAAAAGGATAGATACAATTTAATATCCAAACCTTTCATTTTAAACAATATAATAGCCAAACCTTTTCGAAAACAATCTAATATCCAAATCGTCAACTTTTCGTCCGTTTGACCGTTGGTTGACACTTCAAAAAAGCTTTGTTTAGGGGAAATTGTCACAATACAACTTTGTTTTCTTGTTTTGGCATTGCAGATGACTGAATATTCAGATATTCTATAACATCATGGTGGAGTCATGGACTTCTCGGGTTTGGAACCACGATATGTTGGTGGTTTTTCAGAGAAGATATCGATGGATATTGATGAAACGTCGTATTTCGAACTTTTTTGAAGTGTCAACTAACGGTCAAACGAACGAAAAGTTGACGATTTGGATATTAGATTGTTTTCGAAAAGGTTTGGCTATTATATTGTTTAAAATGAAAGATTTGGATATTAAATTGTATTTAAAAAAAAAACCAATTCCCTTATCCAAAACTAGTGGTATGGTATATCAAAATTCGTTGAAGGGCTTTGAGTGATTCGTCTAGAGTCCATACAAAGGCCCAAGGCCTACAAGTCATATCAAAAGCCCAAGTTTCTCTAATCTTCTCATGTTGACCCAAACCTAACAGCCCAAACATATTAAAACACCTTTCCTTCCCCCAAAGGCCCAACAACAAATAATATCAACGTGAGGATAATTATGTAATCTCCCGCTTCTTCCTCCCTATCCCTAAGCCCGCTGACCGAGGGCCGCAACGGCGGCTCTGTAAGGTAAAGTGGGATGTGATGGGCCCGACCTGAGGGCCCCGATTCGTGGGACGTGCGGTGCCAGAGACTTCCCGTGTGTTGTGGTGGGCCTTTGGGCTGAAAGGTCCATCAACTTAACTGATTTATTAAAACTGCTTTACCCGTCAATTTACTTTATTAATGGATTGTCTAATCATGATCCACACACAGGAATCAGGTAAGACCCACAAGTACATTACACAAACACAACTTGTTCTTCCACTCCTTCCTGCTGATTCTCACTCATCCCATCCTTCTCAAAACTATGGATTACTTCGAATATACCTTCTTTTTTTACCTTTGATTAGTTAATTAATGTTTGTGGATCCAAATTTGTAGGTGGATGATTGTACTTAATATCATAATCAAGCTTAATATTTGAATAAAATAATGTAAAATGGACAAACCAAATCACTACTGATCACAAGGCACACCTTGCTGCCGAGTGATTTAACAACTTGCCAACTAGCTCTTCGCGTCGACGATTTATTACCTTGATATAGGTTTTGTTAGCAAACAATATGATTTGTTGGCTCACATACACCCTCAGGGATGAACGTTAGAGCAGATAATCCCAATGTGTTTTGCACCAACAACTTCCTGCGTCTGAAGCTATGCATCAGAATCGTTCAACTCGATCGATCAGCCCCTTGATTATGCAACCTTGGATTGGTAGGACATGTGTTATAAACGCGCTGCTACGGATCGGGAAATCGCCGGAATCGACAAAGCAAGAATACGAGAGCGAGAATCGAAAGAACACAGACACACGATTTACGTGGTTCACTAACACGATGTGTGTTAGCTAGTCCACGGGCGAGAGAGAGCCAGTTTCACTATATCGAGGAGATTACAGATTACAAAGGAGTATGAGAAGTATTTATAGTACTTCTCCATGTGGGTCTAAACCTAATCCAATCTAGCAAAGAAAACGGTTACAGACCAGGCCCAGAACCCGAACCCAAGTCATATCAACAAATCATATCAACAAACCTAATCCAATCAGCGAGACCCCCGGTTATCAGTCGTAGCGGCTGATAGTCCGATTCAAGTCATATCAACAAATCTCCACCTTGACTTGAATCCTCTTCCTCTGAAATCTCTGATGTACTCTGCTCCTTCTCTCTCTCCCGCCATCAATGCCCCGTAGGGCGGAGTCACCCACTCAAGACATTCAGCAAGTCCAAGCAGTGTTGGAACTTGCCATGTGGAACCGGCTTCGTGAACATATCAGCAGGATTATCCGCGGTGCCAACCTTCTTCACCTTAATCCTCTTCTCTGTCCTCAAGAAATGATACCTCACGTCGATGTGCTTAGTCCTCTCATGGTGGACTTGATCCTTGGCCAAGCATATTGCACTCAAACTGTCGCAATACACCACTGCCTGATCATGATGTAGACCAAGATCACCAACCAGTCCCTTCAACCATATTCCCTCCTTAGCAGCTTCTGTCAACGCCATATACTCTGCCTCAGTAGTAGACAATGTCACCGCCGACTGCAAAGTTGCCTTCCAGCTCACTACAGAACTCCCAAGAGTGAATACATAACCAGTCATCGATCTCCTCGTGTCAACATCTCCAGCATAGTCTGAGTCAGAATACCCAGACACCAAGCACTCTGTATCACTTCCGAAGCTAATCCCCACATCAGGTGTACCCTTAAGGTACCGGAAGATCCTCTTCACAGCCTGCCAATGCTCCTTCCCAGGTTGTATCATAAACCTGCTGACAACACTAACAGCATGTGCAAGATCAGGTCTAGTGCATACCATAGCGTACATCAAGCTACCTACTGCACTAGCATATGGGACTCTCGACATGTACTCCTTCTCAGCCTCTGACTGCGGTGCATAAGCCGAGGATAGATGAACATTTGAAGCACTAGGAGTATTTAAGGGCTTTGCTAAAGACATGCCAAACCTCGACAGTATCTTCTGGATGTAGCTCTTCTGTGACAAGAAAAGCTTCTTCTTCGATCTGTCCCTGTAAATCTCCATACCCAAGATCTTCTGAGCAGCTCCCAAATCCTTCATCTCAAACTCAGCACTGAGAAGCCCCTTTAACTTCTGGATATCAGACTTTGACCTCGCAGCTATGAGCATATCATCCACATACAGAACTAGATATATCATCGAACCATCATCTGCCTTGCTGTGATATACACAACAATCATATGGACTTCTGTTGTAGCCCAGCTCAAGCATGTAACTGTCAAATCTCTTGTACCACTGCCTCGGAGATTGCTTAAGTCCATACAAGGACTTCTTCAGCTTACAAACATAGTCTTCTTTTCCCGGAACCTCGAATCCTTCTGGCTGAGTCATGTAAATTTCTTCCTCCAACTCTCCATGTAGGAAAGCTGTCTTCACGTCTAGCTGCTCGAGCTCCAAGTCATAATGTGCCACTATTGCTAGTAGCACTCTGATCGAAGTATGTCTGACCACTGGTGAGAAAATCTCATTGTAGTCAACTCCTTCCCTCTGCGAGAAGCCTCGTGCAACCACCCGAGCTTTAAATTTCATGCCCTCTTTGGAAGTGATTCCTTCCTTCTTCTTGTAGATCCACTTGTTTGTAACAATCTTCCTTCCCTGTGGTCGTTTGACTAGCTCCCAAGTCTGATTTCTGTCATGGGATTCCATCTCATCTCCCATTGCGGCAAGCCACTGATCAGCTTCACCACCCGAAACTGCTTCTCTATAGGACTGTGGCTCTCCTGCATCCACTTCTTCAGCAACCTGAAATGAATACGCCACCATGTCCTCGAAGCCATACCTCTGTGGAGGTACTCCTGCAGTCGCTCTCTTCGGTCTACCGGAAGCAATAGACTGTTGAGCTCGTGCTCTGGACTCTGAAATTTCTGGCTCTGCAGAGACATCCTCATCATGTTGATCTTCTCCACCTTGGTGCTCAAACTCACTCTCATTGAGAGTTTGCAGCTCCACCTGTTTATCAACATTCCTGCTACCTTCAACAACAGTAACCTTCAACATGGGGTTAAACATAGACTTCTCATCAAATATCACATTTCTACTAAGTATAACTCGATGCTCAGAAGGTGACCAGACTCGAAATCCCTTAACTCCATCTCCGTAACCCACAAATACACCCTTCTTTGCCCTTGGGTTCAGTTTACCCTCATCCACATGATAATAAACAGGACACCCAAACACTTTCAGTGAAGAGTAATCAGCAGGCTTCCCATACCACACTTCATAAGGAGTCTTACACTCGATACCTGTGTGAGGTCCACGGTTGATCAGGAAGCACGCCATGTTCACTGCTTCTGCCCAGAATCTTCTCTCTAGTCCAGCATTAGAGAGCATGCACCGTGCTCTCTCCAACAATGTCTGGTTCATCCTTTCTGCAACGCCATTCTGCTGGGGTGTATCTCTAACAGTCCGATGACGGGCAATCCCTTCATCCTTGCAGAATTCGTTGAACTCAGAACTGCAGAACTCCAGACCATTGTCCGTTCGCAGCTTCTTGATCTTCTTCCCGGTCTGATTCTCCACCAATGTCTTCCACTGCTTGAACTTCGTGAAAGCCTCACTTTTCTGCTTCATCATGAAAATCCAAGTAAATCTCGAATAATCATCAATAATAGACAGAAAATACCTGCTGCCTCCAATGGATTCAACTCGTGAAGGACCCCAACAGTCGGAGTGGAGGTAATCCAGTATCCCCTTCGTCCGGTGGATACCGTTCTTGGGAAACTTGCTGCGATGTAGCTTCCCAAACACACAATGCTCACAGAATTCCAAATTCTGCACCTTGTGCCCGCAAAGAAGATCCCTCTTCGATAGAACTTGCATCCCCCGTTCACTCATATGCCCCAGTCTCATGTGCCAGAGAGTGGTCATATCTTCCTGTTGAACCTGAGACGATGCAACTGCAGCAGAACCAGACAACACAGACCCTTGTAATGCATACAAGGTCCCACGCTTCACGCCCTTCAGCACCTTCCTTGAAGCTTTGCAGACATACACAACTCCACCTTTTCCTTTGAAGCTGAAACCCTTGCTGTCGAGTAGACTCAAGGAGATCAGGTTCTTTGTCATTCGTGGAACATGTCTGACATCATTCACGGTACAGAACGAACCATCATGTGTCCGAACCTTTATGGACACGATTCCAACAACCTTGCAGACAGCTCCATTAGCCATGACCACATTACCACCATCTATCTGCTTGTAGGTTGTGAAGCAATCTCTGTTCGGAGACATATGGTATGAGGCTGCAGTATCCAGAAACCATACATCACCACGATGTGCCTTCTCATCTACAGCCAAGGCGAGATCGTCTTCAGAACTGTTGTCCACTTCTGCCACGGCAACTGAACCTTGTTTCTTCTGTTGCCCTCTTCTCTTGGGACAGTTGTACTTCCAATGCCCCACTTCCTTACAGTTGTGACAAGCATCACCTGGCTGTGGACCGGGACCCTTGGAATTCTTGTTCGAATTCCCTTTTCCAGATTTCTTCTTTCCCTTTCCACCTGTAACAGCCAAACCCGATGCCTCACCACCTGTACCAGATCCGGACGCCTTATGCCTGATCTCTCTCGTATGAAGAGCAGACCTGACATCCTCCAACGACACGCTTTCTTTACCAGCAATAAAAGAATTAACGAAATTCTCATATGAACTCGGCAAAGAAACCAGCAGGATTAGGGCAGCATCCTCGTCATCAACTTGAACATCTATATTACGCAGATCCAGCAAAATAGAGTTAAGCTGTTCGAGATGTTCCCTCAAAGGCGTACCTTCTTGCATCCTCAAGCTGAACAACCGTTGCTTGAGATGCAGCTTGTTGGTTAGAGACTTAGTCATGTACAGACTCTCTAGTTTCAACCACAAGTCCGCGGCAGTCTTCTCAGCAGCGACTTCAATGATGACGTCATCAGACAACGATAACATGATGGTCGAGTGGGCCTTCTCCTCCAGGGTATTCCACTCATCGTCATCGACCGCTGCCTTCTTCTGTTTCGCAGACAGCGGCCCCCACAGCCCTTGCTGTTTCAATAAAGCCTGCATCTTGATCTGCCATATAGCGAAGCTGTTCTTCCCCGTGAACTTTTCGATCTTCATGTTCACCGACGTCATTCTTCTGAATCGAAAAACCCTAGCCTGATTTCCAGCCGCGGCTCTGATACCACTTGTTATAAACGCGCTGCTACGGATCGGGAAATCGCCGGAATCGACAAAGCAAGAATACGAGAGCGAGAATCGAAAGAACACAGACACACGATTTACGTGGTTCACTAACACGATGTGTGTTAGCTAGTCCACGGGCGAGAGAGAGCCAGTTTCACTATATCGAGGAGATTACAGATTACAGAGGAGTATGAGAAGTATTTATAGTACTTCTCCATGTGGGTCTAAACCTAATCCAATCTAGCAAAGGAAACGGTTACAGACCAGGCCCCCGGTTACCAGTCGTAGCGGCTGATAGTCCGATTCAAGTCATATCAACAACATGGACTAATTAAAGATCATTGTGTACATATGTGTAATTAAAATGCGTAGTGCTTGATTAGGTTTAATTTTCAAAGGTGGTGGTGAAAGGAGGAGTGGGGATAGTAAAGCATAAGGTGGGTTATGGTTATCAGTACTGTTGGTAATGGATTGATGGCTTTATTCTCCCATCAATATCATCTTCCCCTCCCTGTTCTTTTACTCCTTTTCGATTTCATTTGTCATTGTCATATTTCAAGGAAAATTATTCCATTTTAATATCAAATAAATGGTGGATCAACATTGTTTAGAAGAAGTTATCAATCATCGAGTTTAATTTTATCGTGATCATTTGGTATTAAATTTAAAATTTTAATACAAAATCACTGATTCTCATATTAAATCAGATCCCTTATCCAATAATAAAAATAAGATTAAGGGTTAAGACTTAAGAAAACAAATATGTCAGAAACAATACTTACCTATCATGCATCCAATGTTAGGTTTAGAAAGATCCAAATGAGAGGGGGCGAAATAATGAATCTGACAAAGATATTTGCCCTTCTAGCACTTACTGATCGAAGATACCAATGAAACAAAACAATAATTATTGCTTGTAGATAGACCTCAAATCGTACTACTCTTCATTCTTTTCAAGCTGTGAAATCCAACTATAGTTAGTAAAATACAGTACGAGTAAGTTACGTCTAATTAAAATAGGTGTGGTTGTTTTATTTCTGTCTCTAAATTAATGATACACTTAATAAAATATATTAATTCACTATCACTTGCTTATTTTCGATTTGTACATGGAAGTGAAGAAGCAGAAGAGAGGTGGGGAAAAAGCCTAATTAGGATATGATTACGATAATGGAGCCAGGGGTCATGTCATTTTCTTATGGTAGGGTTGCCCTCCCCTGCCTTCCAAACACTTCTTTCATTTTTGTTTTTTATTTAAATATATTTATGATGCGATTTTATCTGCATTACAAGGTGTTAATCTGCAGTAGGGAAGAAGTGTTGTTTTCTTAGTTCTCAATCACTCACTTTTTCCCCCAAGGAATTTGCAGCCCCCACGCTTCCTCTCCAATCCTTATCCGCCATGGAATGGAATTATGTCGAAAAAAAGCTGTCAATAATACGACGTCGACGAAGACAAAGACTTGGGAGGAAGAGAGGTGTCACCCTAAAGCAGAAGCCTCAGTCAGACATAGGGCGCCCCACTCCCTCGATAGTAAGCTAATACCTAATATCACCTAATCTCATCCTGGTAACTCTCGACGCATTTATACTTGATCGTCAAAATTCTCAACGAACCTCGAACCAAAAGGCCAAAACAAAACCAAACCGGATCGAGGTCAAGGGTCGGATAACGAGTATGCAGAGTTAGCAGCAGCATTCATTGGCACTACAGAGAGCAATAGATCATAATAAGTCCTGACCAGTATGACCTGACCAGTACAGGATCAACAAACAGCAACCATTCCTAGCACAACATCAAAAGAAACCACAATTAGTCCTCCTAATTCACCACAAACATCATTAATACCATAGCAACATCACATTCTAACCTAATCCATCGATTCCCAATAAGACAATGACACCTAACCAAGCTGTGAAATATCATTCACTTCTTTCCTGTACAAAGACTACTTGGTGTTACTTGTTACACAAGTGTACATGTACAGAGAAGTATCCCATAGGCCATAAGCTTTTACACAAAGCTGCCTGTATTGGTATACACATCAACCAAACATCTATACCTGCATTATACATATATACAGTTCTCAGTACTGGGTTACTTACTACCCATCATTCCTACAATACCCTAGTAACTTATATCACGAAAGGGAAAAGAGACTGCATATATAAGACTGACCACCAGCTCATAATTATCAGAGCATCATCACTACTACCCTTGCTAGCTGAATATATTATATACAACCCAGAAAGCAAACTATACCAACTCCTACCGTATGTATTTATCTGTGTATAAGGTTACTGCTTCACTACACACTACTACCAAGTGCTGCATGGAAACAACCCTCCTCCCTGTGGTTTTATCTTCATAGCATATTGGAGGAAGGCTGTCAAAATGGGGCGCGATGAGGAATGCCCTTCCTCCTCCTGGCATTGCGATGATTGAAGATGGGGGGAGTCGATGGGGAAATGTTGGTTGCAGCTTCATCACCTGAGCTGTCTCTTCCATCGCCGCTGTTGAAAGAGTGGATGGATAGCCTGTCCATCATGCGATTGAAGAAATTCGTCCTCCGAATCTTCTTGGGAGTGGACGATTCATCGTCATCGTAGTCATCAGAGTCGAACCCTCCGAGGAAGTGATCTCTGTGGTTGTGCTTATTCAGAAGTGAGAATGTGAGGGTTCGATCCCCTCGCTTCATGGCTCCCAGCTGACAGAGTTGGATAGATACCACATTCATTGTTTGAACAAACAAAAAAAAATCTGAAGATGAATCAAAAGAATGCAGAAGGAATTGAGGTTGATTGGGAGCCAAACCTTGCAGCCGAGAGAGCAGAACCGGAAGGAATCGAGGAGGCTCCTGCAACATATCTCGCAAGTGTTGGTAACCCCTTTTCCTGGCCTAGGCTGCGGCCTCTCGTTCAAGAACACAATCTTGGCACTGTTGATAATGTAGGTCTGGACGCAGGCAATGTCTATGTACTTCTGTATCTCGTTCACTCTCACCACGTTATGGTACGAAGATCGCCGAATCTGCAGGAGCAAATAGAAGTGGGAAAAAGAACCACCCCACACCCATTAGTTCTACAATCAATCAAATCCCCAGGCTCAACAATTAGGGAAAGAAAGAAAGAAAGGGTAGAACACATTATCATCAATTTCATCACCAAACCTGAACAATACGGTGGTCTCTATGATTGATCAAACAATAAGAGCAGAGAGCACTCCCGGTACAGTCCAAACAGAACATGTTGCACTCGCTCTTGTTGGAATCGCCATGGAAAGGGCAGGGGTGGAAGTAGCTCGCTCTCAGCATTGGTTTCAACCACGCCGGCCCTAGGTCCCTGTGGCCGCCGCCGCCGCCGGCCATTTGGTGGTCGATTGGACTCACCTGCAACAAGAACAAAAAACATCAAAACCGCCACAGTCAAATTTCAGCACTACACTACATCCCACAAACAATGAAAGAAACGAACTCAAACCCTATACAGGACTGAGACGAAAACAGAGCCCAAGATCAGAAATGAAAAGGGGAAGTAATACAAACCATGAACGAAGGCGGGAATATCTTCGATTTCTCAATGACCAGTAGTAGCAGCTACGATCTACAAGCCCTGAGAGAGGAGTAGATGAAATGGACACACAACCCAAATGAGAAAATTACAGAGGAAACCAAGCAGCAGCTGAAAAAGGGTACAATCAAAATCAGCAACAAACAGAAAAGGGTATCCAAATGAAAAGCAGGAAGAAAGAGAACCTTCAACAGGAGGAAGGCGGCCGCAAAGAAAAGGCTGCAACAATAATGGCGCAATGGGAAGAAGAAGAGAAAAGGATATGGCAGGCAGGGGAAGAGGCAGAGTAAGAAGAAAAGGAGCGAAACAGGATAGACGCAGCAGTAGTAGTGTATTGTCACAGTTTCCAGAAACCAAATTCTTATGCAAGAAAGAAAATAAATAAAATCTTTTTCCTCCTTTTATTATTTAATTTTTCCTCTCTTGGCTGCCGATTGATGTTACAAAGGCAGAAATAAAGTCGCATTTTTTTAATTAAGGCGGTCGCCGAAACAACGAACCAGCAAAGCGTCCCCACAAAATGAGAACCCCTAAAAATGCCCCCATCTTCACTTAAATAAAATAAAATTAAAAAAAAAAAGAGTAGTTTTTGGAATGAATAAAAATGGAAACGTGCCACCTCCGACCACCGCTGATATCATCGGACGGACAGTAATTAAGGATAGACTTGACACTAAGCAGAATGCTTCTATCCCAGAAGATTGACAAATTTCCACCCTTGGAAACAACGACCTTCCTTGCAGAAATCAGAATCACGTCACGGTAGTTATTATTATTATTAATTGATTTCACAAGTTTACCAAGTTAACTTGCTGGGCAAGTCAGCAGTTTGTCCCTTTCTCCCCAGTTTCCATCCCTTGCCGCCGCCGGTGACAACAGACTTCGTCGACAGACTTCCACGTCACGATACCTCCTCGTTCACACGGATGGCCGCCAGGGCTTACCGTGGAAAAGAGATGACGAAGCGCCACTGGAATCAACGCTTGTCACTCTAACATTTCCTAACATCAACGTAAACATTCTTATGTAGGACAAAGAAACAACACGTCGTTCGTTGGATAGCGTGGTTTCAACGGCGTGGCTAATTTGGCATCGGAATAAAAAATAAAAAAAGGCCATGAACCTAAGAGAGATGACAACATTCTTACTCGGCTATTGAAATGACCCGAGAGACAGAAACAGAGAGTTCATGAGTGCGACATAGAGAACAATCCACCACGTCAAACAACGAAAACCATCCAACAACCGTTTCTACTCGATTCGTTTTTTCATACAATGCAAGAACAGTGATTTTAGATGATGATGATGATGGATGGTGCCAGATTAGATCGTCAATCATCTGCCGTGGTGGCGGCGGCCAGGAGACGGGTTGGGAGACCTTGATCTAGAGCCTGATGGGGATCTCGAAATGGCCGCGGCGGCAGGCCTTCTTCCAGGTGAAGCTGCTGGCCTCCTCCAAGCTCTTTCGTCCTCCAAGCCATGAACATGTTTCCTGGAGCGGAAAATGTGGTTTGGGTGTTATTTCAACGACCAGATAAGGAAGAACGTTGACAAGGCTGAAAACCCAGCATCCACTTACTCGGTATAGCCGTTTCCCTTGTTGTCTACATTGTCAGGGTTGCCATAACCCTGTGGGGAATATGATAGCCTGTCGCGGCCGCCATCTCGTTCAGGGGGAGGAGGACCTCTGGGAGATGGAGAGCGAGATGGAGATCGAACTGGAGGGTTAGGGTGCCTCCTGCCTGGGGAAGGCGAGTAGTCTCTGCGGTTTCTTGGAGCAGGAGGAGAGTAGGACCTAAACACAAGTTGCAGAAACATGTTTATATCCCAGACAATTTGTTCAATGTGCAGAGGCGAGCTATATGTGAGCACAAGAGTTGCCAACCTTGAACGGTATCTAGACCTTGATCCGTGATGGTGAGGAGAGCGTGACCGAGACAGCGAACGAGATCGAGAGCGCCCTGAAATTATTATGCCAACGATTATTTGACATGAATAAATAACTTCCCTGTGGGCGAATATCTTAACACAGTGGCATGCAGAACAAGATAGACGATGCAGAAAGATTGAGAGGCAGGATTAGATTCAAACGCCAACTTTTGGGTGAAGAAGGTACCGGCATATATACCATAATAAGATGATCTTTCCCCGCGGCCCCCTCCCCTGCAAGATGTTTCGAAAATTGGATGAATCAGACAGAATACCACTTGTGAGAAAGTAATATGCTTGCAGGAGATCGTGGTTACCTAGTCCGAGTTCTATGTCGCATATCCTCCGGCCTTTTCCTGGACTCTGCTGCAACCACAACAGTAATCTCCCTGCCAGCAAATATTTGTCCATTCATGCGACGCTGAGCTTCAAGGGAATCATATGAATCCACAAATTGCACAAATGCAAAGCCTCTGGGTTCCCTATAAAAAGAGCAACAAAATATAATTATAAGGCTAGAGAGTCGATGCACAACCAAGCAAGATTTATCTAAGGATGATAAGTGAACTTCCTGAAATGAGATTCCTAATCCATAACTCAAGCATTTAGTTGTTAGTATACCTTTCTTCTGCCTCCAGTGCACTTAGAAATATGATGACACTGAACTCACATAAAAGCAGGATAGTGGCTGACCTCTTCCTTAAAAGTCAAGTACCAAAGCCAACTTGAAAAGATGCAAGTCACTGGTATTTTCTTCAAATGCTGGTAAATACAAGATGCACTTCGACCAACTTGAAAAGATGCAAGTCACTGATATTTTCTTCAAATACTGGTAAATACATGATGACCTGGCCTTCGACCAATGTTGCCAATCTAAATCTCTTCAAGTCGTCTTCAGACGGCCAAGAATAAATCCTCTTTGCTCATCAAACCTCTATTGTTGGGTAATTACAAAATTTCTCTTCATAAAGGCACATTCTTCATTTGGACATTATCTTGAGTTGAGACTTGAGACCCATATGTTAGGTAATGTTTAACAGAAGGTCTTCAACATTTGTGGGGCTTGGTCTTGATTTTACTTCAAACCAACAACCCCCCTGACAAACCATTTAAAATCCAGTGCACCATGAAAATGAAAATAATGAGCAAAATCATTGCTTCAAGAAATTTTCATGAGTAGTACACGCACAAGAGATGCAAGAAACTGCCTACAGCAGTCGAACAGTGATCAAAAGCATCCACCCACTACTAACATTGCATGTGAGAGTTTTCGTAGTTTATTACTCAACACCAGACTTGACACCGAGTAGCTTGCATGACCAAATATTATATGCATCCCCATAGGATTGACCCAAATCCAGCTAAATACCAGGAGTAATTTTTATAACTGTTTTCAACTTTGTTTTGAACGATTTTAACAGATTGTTGTTGGTTCTCTGGCTCAGAACATGCTACACCATGGATTTACTTAGTTGACCTTTCCTCTATCCGTTAAGATGATAAAATAAACGAACCATTTAAACCTGTGCGCAATGGATCCAACTGAGAGAGAAAACCAGCAAAAAACCAGCAATGTCACCATCGTAAAATCTCACCCTGTGTGAAAGTCCTTTGGAATGTAAACGTCCCTTAGAGCCCCAAAACGCTGAAATGCAGCCTTAAGCTCTTCTTGGCTGCAAAACACCCAACAACTCCAACAAATGAGCAAAATGACTCTCAAACAAGGCCTCCAAAACCATCATTAGCTCGAAAGTAAAACTCACCCGCAATCAAGAGGAATGTTACGGACCAAGAGGCTGCCTTGGTTGTCCTTTCGCCTACCATAGCCTCCACCGCCACCGCCACCGCCACCGCCACCTCCACCACCATAACCTCTCCTGGGTGGACTCCTCGGTCGACCTCCATATGCCCTCCTTGGAGGGCTATAGTACTGCGGGCTGTACCTCCTCATAAGACCACCTAGCCATTAGATTACCAAGATTCATATTAGCCCACCAGATACCCAGCAATACATCGCTTCATAGAAAGCTTTCCCACACTGGCAAAAATGAAAACAGAGCATCGATCTGGTATTCGGAGCACAATAGCTCATCCGAAAGTTCTATTTCAGCAGCGAACCGACGAGCTAGGGCCTCGAACATGTTTTGGCCAAGCAGCTGATTACAGCGAGGTCTTCGTAAATTCAGAGATACCTGTAGACTTGTAATGAAGGCTGCAACGATTCCTGGCGCACGAGACGCGCCCACGAAACTACTTCGGTGTTCTTCTTCCTCGTCTTCCTTTTTCTACCTTCGATTTTGATCCCCTTCCCGACTGACTTCGAGAGCAGGCGAAACTGAAATGTTGCTGTCTAATGGCGGTCGGAGGAACTGATTGAAACGGTTGTTTTAAACCCTAGATATTGAACTTGGATCCGATATTGGGCTGGGCCGTCTCATTTCTATCGACAGATGCAAACTTTGTACGAGAGCCGAATTTTGTCTAGGCTTCGGCTTCAATTGTCTGATGGGTCCAACTAGTTGGCCCTTTCAGTTGTAGGGGATGGGTCGGATTGGATCGGGTTTCGCCGAATCCAAACTAGCGAATACATTGACAAACAAAAATTCAGTAACATACATATTAATTCACATGATCACTCACATTCCTATATGGTTAAATAACATATTTGGTTGTTGAGAAAAACTAGCGAATACATTGGCAAACAAAAATTCAGTAACATACATATTAATTCACATGATCACTCACATTCCTATATGGTTAAATAACATATTTGGTTGTTGAGATTACTAATTTTGCTTGGAACAGGTTCATTTCCGAATTTTCCCTTCCAATATTTTTCCATTCGGGCTTCCCTCATTCCGTTTATCGAGCATACTGATGCTAATCGAGCTTTGATGAGTTCAAATATGCAATGTCAAGCAGTGCCCCTTCTCGGTCCGAGCATGTTTGTCACTTAAAATTTTTTATTACGTTATTAGTCATTTTAATTAATCCAACATTCCAATATTTGTCGTTGGTTGTTCACTTCCGTTAGACTATGTTAAGGCCATCATTTTTTTTATGACACGGCTTACGAAAATGCCAAGTCACCCAAATTTAACCAGAGGAAAATAAAAGTCAACTCGTCACATGATATTACTCAACTCAATCCGTGACTGTTTTCCCGACGAGAAAATCAAGATGGACGATAATTGAATGAACTTTTGACTTCCAAGCAAACGATTAACAAACACGGTCCACACCTCTTTGAACAAAGTTCAAACAAGGGTGTTCGATGTTCCAGATGATCTATGAGGCAAACTACATTACATTAACTCTACTCCTATGGAGGTTTAGTGAGAGCTCCAGAACTACAACTATGGCTAAATTTGCAGAGGAAAAGATAAAAGGATAAAATTTGACATTGTGTCGTCTGGTGTGAATTTGGCGAACCCTTTCTCCGTCATCTTCACCTCCTATTTATAGCCACCAGAAGTAACTGCCTCGAGAAACTGCTATGTTGATGTGGAGTGGTGGTTACCCTCTCAACTGCTTCGATTATGTCCTGCCTTTGGTGGTTGTACTTGTACCCTCTTCAGTCTTGGGCCCCTCACCTTGATAGTTATGCCAGTTGAGAAAATGAAGAAGGTGTGATGACCCCCTTGTTACGTGTAGGTGGGTGTCTGGATCACACAGGTCAAAAATCACACATCTGGGGTCCTCCTCGTCCTCCTCTTGTTGGTTCCGGACTTAGTCAAATTTCACCCAAAATGATCACACCCTTATCATACCATGGGGGTATACTGATGACCATCCTTGGCCATTATTGACGTTAGTGACCCGTTGATCCCCCTGATCATACCATGGGGGGGCCCTGACCACCTCTATCATCTTCCATACTTAGCCAAATTTTATCGGGTCTCCATCCCCATCATCACGTCATGGGGTTGGCTCCAATACTTAGTCAAATCGGGTTACAGTGGCGCATGGTGACATGCGGTAATGGGCCAAAAACCCAACCTACGTGACCCACTTAATTGATTTAAACTGTTATAATTAAGTTGGTTTTATAAAACCATTTAATTCCTTGTTTTAACCGATGTGGTACAAGATTAACTTTTAGGGTAAACAGCCGCCACTTACTTAGCCAATATTTTGGCTTTAAATACAAAATCCTATCACCACAATAAAAACCATGATTTTCCTCTCTATACCCGTGTCCGTCTGCGAAGGGGATGAAGGGGTAAAAATAATAATTAAATATTCTGTTGATTGTAATCCCAATTGGCCTTGGTAGCTTCAGTCACCGGATGAACTCTTTTTATAACTCTTCCTTACTAATTCGGCCAAAAAGTCAAAAATAATTATCTTGTGATCTAATAATTTTTTCCCAAAAGTATTTCTTACCATGTTTTGTTAGGATTCTTAAATCTCCTACTCCTTGTAGAACATTAAAACCAAATCTCTCCTTGACATAAAAGATTTTCAAATTCTCTTCCCCCCACATTCGTTCTTCAATCTCGATACAAATCATGTCCCTCATGCCATTGTGATCTTCAACTAGGGCTGTTAGTGGTGCGGTTTCGATTTTAACCGAACCGCAAAGTCGGTTAGCCGACATAGAGAAGGAGGCGAAATCCCCAACCGCCATAAACACCGACTGCACTATCGGTTAGCCGATAACCGCAGCCGACGGTTTCAGGGGGATGGGCGATTAGCCGAGAAGGCCTGGAAATTGGGGAGTCGGAGCGACGGGCAAGGTGAGGATGTGGACGACGGCAATTTGTGTGATTGGACTGATGCGCGGCGGAGTGGGGATGTGTACGGCGGTGCTCCGGTGGTGGTGTGGGCATCTCTTCTCTAGCGGTCAAGCCTGCCTCTCCTTGACATGCTCATGCATGTCACTGGAAGTCAAAGAGGTAGAGGAAGAAGGCCATAGCAAATTTCGATGTGAATGACTAAGGCGAACCTGCGATTTCGATTAGCGACGACAAGGTAGACGAGGCGCCGACGACGACTATGATATTGATTTATTGGTGTCGTCTATGAGGGGTTCGCAAGCAATTTTGCAGTCTCGCAAGTGCCGCCGTCGGAGCAAAGATAATGGGTGGCGAGGTCGGAATTTTGGAGAATTGAGATGGAAAGGATTTAGGGTTTGTGTGGGATTTTGGTGGAGAAGGGGAGGCGAGGACGATTTAGAGGAAGGAAGGAGGTTGGTTATGAGTTAGAGGAAGATTTGAGGCCTGGATCGGAAGGAAGGAGCTGGACGGAGAGGTAGAGGAAGGTGGGCATCGGGAGGATGAAGGAGTTGGGGGCAGCGAGAGGTCAAAGGGATGGTTGGTCGGTTAGTAACCGATAATCGCCGGTTAGCAACAGATAACCGCCGGTTAGTGACTAACTCCAAATGGCTAGCCGACACCGAGACCAATATCATTTCTTTTGGTTTTCGGTTAGCCGATAAACTGATTTTTCGGTTGACCGACTAACCGGTCGCCGATTATCACCCCTACCTTCAACCCCAAAATTATTCTTAAATTACGTGGCATAGTATCTTTAGAAGCTATTGAGGCCAGAGCAACATCATGCCCCCCTAGTTAATCTCAACTACTATTAATCATATACCTCATGCCAATCACCATCACTCCCCATGTCTTGTCATAGGGTATGGTTCACACCTTAGCAGGATTTTAAGATTTGGCATGATTAGGCCATCTTAATGGTCTAGCAGTATAAGTAATGATTGAGGCTTACCAGTCGTGGCAATATCTTCACATCGAAACATACTAACTCCTACTCAAACTTGCCACTTCAACATTTTAAATATATATATATAGCCATGATTAGCTTTTCTATATTAATTAATATATTGTACTTTTTTATTGCATATAATAAGTAGTTACAAGCATCATTGATCTTCATACCCTTTGGCAATAGCCAACGTTCCAAAGCTATTCATCCATTGCCAAGTCCATGTATTAAACCAAACAAGCCAACCATACACCATATGGCCATGGTTGTTCAAAGGAGATGATTCTTCACAAGCTGACTTTGAATCACCCCATTTACCATTTTTCCCCTTCTGACCCTTACCATCACTTTGGAATTGGACATGCTTGCTCTTGTCAGACACTATTACTTTGGGACCCATGGCCATAGAGTTGTCCACCTCAATACTAGCATGACCATCCTCATTTTGTTGTGATGGTCCCACTATCTCACCAGGTACTAATGGGTATTGCCCTTTTGTGCTTTAGCATTCTTACGTAGGAATCTCCTCCTTTGAGTCCTTGTCATCCCCCCAATAGCTACTGGTTGTTGACGACGCATGTCATAAGTATGCCACCCTCCATGTGGCACATTGGGCATCTTGAAAGTCATTCTCAAGGGAAGAGGACCATGTGCTATCCATTGCCTCCTTTGTCCCCAAGCCGGTTGAATGACCCCCTCTACTTGTCTTTGATAAGGTGGGTATCTCGGCCTATGGGGACAACCAAGTATCTGTTGGACTGGTGGAGTTTGTCTCACTTCATCAAGTATAAGACTCCTTTGGCATTGGGCACATAGCTTCTCCACCTCACTGGACACCTTAGACGCGACCAAGTTGGCCTGCTTGCCCCTCGATGACTCTCCCTGCTCCACCACCATCACATTGGGGGTCTCTTGTTGCGGTGTTGTATCTAACACCAGTTTGAAATGAGGAAGTTCAATCTTGGAGAAGTTTGGGTTAACCATGTTGACACCAATCAAGTTGGAAAACGGGTTGGTATCCACCAGCATTACATCCTTCTTTGGCTCAGGGACTTGATGTGTCCCTTCTTGATGGCAACAATACATTGTGAAAAACCACACATGATTCAGTAGAGTGTGACATGATATTATGTCACTTACAATATTTTTTCCCTATTAACTTCTCAGGGAGTGGAATGTTATGCCCCCTGTCAACTTGATTTGACCATCTTTGTAGAGTTGATCAAATATCAAGTCAGCTTTAGAAAAATCGAAGGAATACTTTCGTGGCTGGATGGAGGCACGATTTTCTATCCCCTTGTGGTTCATTGTCCACCTTAGCCAAAGAAGCACATACATATGGCTTCTCTGGAGTTAACTCAGCCAGGTCTACCTCCACCTCATTGGCCTCTTGGCCAGTATGGTTGACAGGGTAGCCGATGTTGGGGAAGTATTTCCCCCTAGAAGCACTCCTCCTATTCTACTCTTCTTGAAGAAGAGATTCATATGGCACCGCACAAGACATGAGTTGGAACAAGTCAGAAAATTCTCTATCTTGAAATTTCTTTCTTAACTCAAAACTCAACCCCCCTTGTGCTAACTTGACAAACTCTCTCTCTCTCTCTCTCTCTCTCTCTCTGTCAAGTTGACAAAACAACGGTTACGAGCATTCTTGAAGTTTGTCAAGAAGTGTTCCACCGACTCCCCTGGCTCTTGGCGCATGCGCGCCAAATCAGCCATGGAAACCTCACGCTCAGATCTATAGAACTGAGCATGAAAGATTTTCTCCATCTGCTGCCATGTCTGAACGGAATTGGAATGCAAGTTGACATACCAAGCAAAAGCAGGTAATGTCAATGAGTTACCAAATACTCTTAACTTAATAAAATCTCCTACATCCCCACACTGGACAGTAAAACGTCCAATGTGCTCCACAGTAGACTGGTCCCCTGTCCCATTGAATTTGACAAACTCGGGCACCCTAAACCCCCTTGGGAATGGGTAAAGTCATCCACCCACTCAGGGTATGGTTTCCGATAAACAGGTGGCATGGTGGGTCTCACTCCTATGCCAAATTGCTCGGCAAGAAGTTGAACCACTTGATCCCTTAGAATGTTGGGATCATGCCCCCTGGTTGCCCCCCTTGGGATATGAACCCTATGGGGTCCATGCCATGCCCATTGAAATGGGGTGGCAATGGCATGGGTCTTGGGTGCACCCTTGGAGGAACTTGATCTCCCCAACCTAACTCTACTCCCCCATCAAAGTGAGCAGGCACCGTATAGGGCCTTGCCACTGGTATGGGTATGGGTGGCCACCGAAGTAGAATGCCTTACACCAAAATTCTCCCCACGTGGGGGTAATTCTCCAACTCCCACATGGGGTACTCCCTCCACTTGAGTAGTGGTGGGAATCTCGCCGTGATTCAGGCGGTGAGGGGTTGGTTTGTCATCGGCGGGGAGAAGTTATCATGCCGTGGCTGACCATTTCCATCGCCGACGGGAGATGAACTAAAATTTTCAGAATTGCTATTTGGGTTCGGATTCCCGCCATCTAATGGCAGAGCTCTAGATTGAACTAATGGCGTGGTTAAAAATTTTCTAAACTCATCAAAATCATTTTGTTCTTATTGACCACTTCAAACAATTGACTCAGACGTCTATCTACTCGAGAATTAAGACAGTCCATTTGATAGTTTACCTGATGAGAAACAGATCTAGCCTCCTCCATCATGCGACGGTTCTCCACCATCATTTGGCGGTTCTCCTCTATGGCTTGACGATTCTCTGCCACAAGCTTGCGGTTCTCCTCCATCATTTGACGAAGGACCCCTACTGCTTCACCAATATCTCCACTCGGCGTCGCCGTTGGTAGGATCTCCGCCCCACCATTGTTTCCGGGCACCGCCTCTGCAACATGGTCAAGTTCAATGTTGGCCACCTGCTAGGCTGCTACTCCATAAAACCAGCCGAAGCATCACCTTCTGGATATCTCCGCCTTGGATCCATCAAATCAAACACACGCGTCCCACCAGGGTTGCCAATTTGTTTTCCCGACGAGAAAATCTAGATGGATGAGAATTGAATGCACTTGTGACTTCCAAGCAAACAATTAACAAACACAGTCTACACCTCTTTGAACAAATTTCAAACAAGGGTGTTCATGTTCTTGATGATCTACGAGACAAACTAAATTACATTAACTCTACTCCTATGGAGGTTCAGTGAGAGCTCCAGAACTACAACTATGGCTAAATTTGCAGAGGAAAAGATAAAAGGATAAAAGTTGACATTGTGTTGTCTTGTGTGAATTTGGCGAACCCTTTCTCCGTCATCTTCATCTCCTATTTATAGCCACCAGATGTAACTGCCTCGAGAAACTGCTCTGCTGACGTGGAGTGGCGGTTACCCTCTCAACTGCTTCGATTATGTCCTGCCTTTGGTGGTTGTACCCTCTTTAGTCTTGGCCCCCTCACCTTGATAGTTATGCCAGTTGAGAAAACGAAGAAGGCGTGATGACCCCCTTGTTACGTATGGGTGGGTGTTTGGATCACACAGGTCAAAAATCGTACATCTGGGGTCCTCCTCGTCCTCCTCTTGTTGGTTCTCACCTTGATAGTTATGCCAGTTGAGAAAACGAAGAAGGCGTGATGACCCCCTTGTTACGTGTGGGTGGGTGTTTGGATCACACAGGTCAAAAATCGGACATCTGGGGTCCTCCTCTTGTTGGTTCCAGACTTAGTCAAATTTCACCCAAAATGATCACCCCTTATCATACAATGGGGGTATGCTGATGACCATCCTTTGCCATAATTGACGTTAGTGACCCAATCAGGTTAGAGTGGCGCACATGGTGACATGTGATAATGGGCCAAAAACCCAACCCATATGGCCCACTTAATTAATTTAAACTATTATAATTAAGTTGGCTTTATAAAACCATTCAATTCCTTGTTTTTAACATATGTGGTACAAGATTAACTTTTAGGATAAATAGTGACCCAACCATTGCTATAAATTCAATTCTCCGTCACATGGATCATTCCCTAAGGTGTTTGACTCTGAGGTCAATTTGAATCCAGCGTATGATCATTGTATACCGGATACCGACCGATTACCATCCACAGGAAACACTAACCACAATAACTGCCAACTTTTACCAAGCTCTTCAAGCTCTTCAGATTATGGTTCAGCCGGTTCATTTGGAGCAAATGCAAATTTGACAATATTCGTCATCACCCTCGAGCACTCATATTATCATATACATCATGTGAAAATGTCGAACCCCAATATTAGTCACAACTCAAGTAAAAATGCTAAAAAAATAATTTATCATACATAAGATGATTCATGAATCACTTGCGTCGAAACAAGAACAGGCCAGACCGAGTTGATAGTGGGGAGAAAAAGTATGAGGGGTAAACGGCTGTACCATAATGTATCCTGCTTCAACCTTGTAAAGCACAAACTTCAAAACTCCAAAGCAAAATGGACATATGGCAATTCACCCTCGGACCAAACTCGAGCACACAATACAACCAATCGCTGTTGGCATGCATCTATCAAGGTAATACAGCAGATGCAGAAGTTTGGGACAAGAGGGAGGAGCCCTTCAATTACCCACAACATGAGCTTCTTTCGATCTTGATCCTCCTGATAACTCACCCTCATTACTACTGCTACTATTGCACCCGTCATAAATCTGCTCCAAACTTCTCACCACTTCTTCCATGTTTGGCCTACACTTGGGTTTTGCTGACAGACATAACAGTGCTAGGCCTGCCACTTTCATTGTGCAGCTGACGCTGTACTGCCCTTCAATCCTTGCATCCATCACTTGGAAGATCTCCGCCTTGTTACTCAAGTAAGGCATCGCCCATTTCACAAGGTACTTCTCCTTCCATGGCCTTTCCCTGTCAAATTCTCTCCTGCCCGAAATTATCTCTAGCAGGACTACCCCAAATCTATACACATCGCTCTTCGATGTCCGAAACCCTTCAAAACAGGACAGAGAAGAAAATAACAGTGCGAACAAGACAAGGGAGGAAATGAAGCATAATTCAGGGATATCATATCAATGCACAGCATGTAGAGTTACCTGTCGCTATGTACTCAGGAGCTCCACCATCATATGGAACTGCGAATTTTGTGTCATAGGGGTTCATACTCTCTATAGGATTCATGGTTAACCCAAAATCCGACAGCTTGGCGTTGTATCTCTATTATTAGTACCATTACACAGTTTCATGAAAATGAATGTTGTTAGGGAGACAGAATGCAGAGTGCCGGTTATGAGTACAGTGGGAAAAAATCATTAACAAGTTCTCGTTTTCACGTTACCGAATCTAGAAGGATATTGGAAGTGTTGAAGTCTCCGAATATCATTTTGGCCTTATCGCTGTGAAGGAATGCTAGACCTTTCGCGGCATCTAATGCAATCTTCATACGTAGCTTCCAAGACAAAGGTTGGAAATCAAAATCCGCTGTGACAACAACAATAATGCTTCAGACACCATTGTTCCTACTATAAGCAACTGATAAAATATCCAAACCAATGGGTTTCCCAATGACTCGAGTTATTGAGATTTTTCCTTTATCATTTGGAAATTAGCACAAGGAAAAGTTTTGTAATAACTCACTTCCGAAGAGATGATTTTCCAAGCTGCCCATAGGCATGAACTCATGGACCAAAAGATGGTGTTCATCCTCGAAGCAGTAAGCAATCAATTTCACCAGGTTTGGATGGAACAGCTGCCCCAGATATTTGATTTCAGCCTATCACCATCCCACCATTATCAAAAACACGTTACACACAATCGGGTTTCATTTCCTCGCTCAAATTTCTAAACTCCGAGAAATTAAGAGCGGACAAAAGTTTGAAGATATATTACCAGCAATTCCTGGTCTCCCTGATAGCTCTCTTCGTTAAGCTCCTTGATGGCAATAGCCATCCCAGTTCCAGGCCTTACAGCAGTGAGTGAATTCTCGTCGACCCATCCTTTGAAGACATACCCAAACCTGCCTTCACCTAGTACACAGTCGCGGCGGAAGTTTCCAGTGACTGCCTCGATATCACTGAAGGTAAAGCTCTTCAAGTTTGTGGCTTGCACGATCTCACCTTCTGGTCTATGAGTAGTGGGCACGGTCTCGGCTGATGATGACAGCTTGCTGTTGGATACGCTAAACTCTTTCCCCTCCCCTGCCAAACCCAACAACATCATTAAACTGAGCATCTATTAGCGCTGAACATAGCATCAAACCACAAAAGGAAATGTTTTGAGTACAGCTTAACAATGACACCATATCAAACAATGACACCACGTCAAATGGAAGCTGCCATGTGCCCATTTCTATTAACCATAAAAAGGGAAGAGGGCTCAAATTAAAAAGATCAACAGGAAAGTTACCCTCCCTGGAATATTGCAATCGAACAAGAAAATGAAGGAAGATTCAAATCGCAAAGGCTAGCTGAAGCTCAGTATATATGGGGTCGGTTCCGCAGGAGAACTTCTTTTCCAGAGAAAAAAGTAATAAGAGCAAAAAGGGATTGTGGAGTGTTTATTAATAGGAACAAGGTCTCAAGCATAAGGGGAGCTGCTAGTTTCCAACATTGGGTCTGAGCTGGATAACACAGGTAGTGATGGAGAGACCGGTCTCATGAGAGTGAGTCACAAATAATTTAGAAGGTTTGTACGGTATGGGAAGGGTTGACAACAGTGCTTGTGGACCTAGAGATACAGAAAACACAACCCATAACAAAGGGACCAAATTAACATTCCAGTTTCCACCTATGTTGATTGATCAGAATCATCAAAAAGGAAGAAAGGGAACAGACTTTGCTGGGAAGGAAAAATTAAGTATACCCAAATAAAGAAACAATGATTAGCTTAGCAGAAATATGGAGAGAATCGGTAGAGGTACCATTAGAGGAGGGGCTTTCAGCTTTGATTCCGGAACTAATGCAGGAACCCATGAAATGAACACCACCTAGCTTCTCTTCCCGGAAAAATAAAGAAGAGATCAACTGTTTTCTCAGCAGCAGTAAAGAAAGAAGATGCAGAGAACCAAAGCCGGGAAATTTCCCAGCTTTGCAGACACAGGGCCACGGATGAAAGAAGAAAAGGAGAGAAGTCACCGAGGGAGGGAAGAGAGAAAGCGAGGTGGAATCAGGAATGCAGTGCGAGAGCTGTAAAATGGAAAGTTGACCGTTTTTTCATAAATGGGGGATGGGATTGAGGGTGCAGAATCATCACTTATAAAGATAAGCTGTCTGTCTGTAATCTATATGAACGATGGACCTTCCCAGTCGCACATTTCAACTGGTTAAGACTTGAGACTTGAGACGTCAATGATATATTCATAATTTAAGAGGGGGGAATTTCGCGGGAAAAAGATGATACCAGGAAAATGAAGGTAAGTTTCACAGCCGGCTGGGGTTGGTGGTGAGATTTTTTCTTTTTTTTGTTCTGGAGTTTTCAGTGCTGAAGCGACTGTTTGCCCAGAAAATTCATTGACTACTCTGCAAATCCCATCAACTTGCAAAAGGGAAATAGTGGGCTGATTTGGCGCAGTATCAAGGATTCTAAACATAGTTTATCCAATTTATGATTTTTAAAGACTAACAAAAGACTGTCAAGTATTGGAATACTTCTCTCTAATTATCCACTTTTACCAACTCGGTACACAAATTAGCTATCGATTCTACAGGAAGGGCTTGGAGAGTTGGAGTCACTATTCTCTGCCTGTTAATTAATAATTACAGGATCACACCAAAGTAGGGAATTACCTGGCGGAGGTCGAGAGCTAGCTGTTGAAGCTCCGGTTCGAACAAGTCGAGGACGCGCAAATCAAGGGCGACAACGACGAGGCGGCGGCGGAGGTTGCGAGCTGCGGCGGCGAAGAGGGAGCAGAAGCCAGACCGGACGATGGTTGCGTCGGAAACATGCAGGAGGAGCAATCACCATTTCCGGTTTCCGTTTCCCTTCTCCGGTGGTTTTCATGAACTGCGAGCTGAATTAGAGATCTAAACCCTTGACCTCTGAAAATTGTTGGCGAGCAACTTGGAAGAAGAACCTCAGCCGCTAAGTTGGGAAGGACGATAATAAGTTGCTCGAATTACTGAAACATGTAACATTTAGTCACTTTCTGTTAGCCTCCGTCCAACTCCATTAACGTAGTTGGACGGAAACTAACGGGAGAGTGACTAAATGTGACATATTTCGGTAATTCGAGTGACCAAAATTGATATTCATTTTTTCTAGTGACTAAATATGACATGATTTAGTAATCTCAGTTGACAGTTATTTCTATTATAAAAAATAAAATAAAAACTATTTATTTCAAAAATATAAATGTCATGCATTTTATCGAATTCTACTACAGTTCTTAAAAGTTCTTAAAGCTATTATATCGAGGTTGAGCCATATATGATCGTATGGTACTAATTTTCTTATGTATTACTACTATACATGTTAATAACTCGTGTTATTCATCTTTTCTCTTCCAAATTCCTCAACTTCTATAACATGTCTAATTTTTGTAACCTAACATGAGCCAATCAATGATTTGAGTTGTGAATGTAGGAGCCAAAATCTCTTGCTTCAACCTTGTTGATAGACCGTTATTTACACATGTTTTACCCTCGTTCTTACACCGTTTGAGGTGTTGATTCTCGTGTTTTAGGCCGATTTCACGCTAGGTTGTGCTTGTTTGTGATATTTCAGGTCCTAGTACGTGAATGAAGGCTTGGGAGCGAGTCTGGGGTCGATTGGACGAAGACCGGACGAATGGCGAGGTTTCAAGGAAGTTGCACGGCCAGGCCAGGGAATCACACGGCCGTGCGAAGGCCAAGCCAGGCCGTGTGGGATTATGCGAGAGCACGCACGGGCAACCCATGAACTTCACACGGCCGTGCCATTGAGCACCCTGGCCGTGTGATTTCTGCCGAGGCCGAGCACGGGCAGGCCGGAATTCTCACACGGCCGTGCCACCCTGGCCGTGTGAGATGGCTGAAGATCGATTAATTGATGCGCCGCGTTTTGAGCCGCACGGCCAAAGTGGTGATCTTCACGGCCGTGTGGCCTGGCCGTGCGAGTCGGGAAATCCTGGTTTTTGAGCCTATTCCGAGCCAAAAGTGAGAGAATCGAGTTTTCAGAGCAAAAACAGAGCCCTAGAGAGAGAAAGTACGAAGAACACATCCTAGAAGCTATCTTAGAGCTGGATTTCATCGAATCGAGCTTGGAGATCGTCATAGGAGTGGAAATCATCGTCCCGGAGCAGATTTTCCTCATCGTTATGAGTATGACTAATCCGATTACTGTTTTCTCTTCTCTCTCTATGGAGTAGAACCCTTCTCTCACTTGGGTATGAAGAACCCTAGTTCCTTGTGTTAGGGATTTGATTGTAATGACTTGGGATGATGTTACTGTTTGATTTTAATCGAATGATGCATGTTTATTGAATTGATTGGAGTCTGATCAGCTTTTCTCAATTTCTGCTGCAACCTGAGATAGATAGAATCTGATTAGGTTGTTAGAGCTTCTTCATTCGATAGTAGGAGATTGGCTATACGAGAGTTAGCCAGTTTACTGCTTTGTACTGGAATTCAATTCCAGTAGTGGAGTTCTGTGTTCATAGCCTCAGCTTTCTATCCCGGTGAAGACTAGTCGTCTGCCGGGTAGTTAGACTGAGAGGGCTTGGTCAGCTTAAGAGATTCCAAGCTACTGTCGGATCTTTCGCGGTCTAATCAACAGTAAATCAACCCAGGGAATTACAATTGAACCTAACTAAGGGGCTAGGGGAACTCAATCCCGAGTGACTCTTTCCTGACTTTGAAAACCGAACAATTTCCTTGCTTTCTTGTTGCTTTTGCTTTTAACAACAATCACTCGAACTAGTTTGCTAGATAATAGAGAATCACGGAGTAAGCAGTAGATCTAGAACCCGGGTTGATAATTGAACTTGCCTGTTACTGCATTCCCGGACTGCGATTACACTTGGTCGCAGTTTGGTGTTGTGTTTTGGCGTGTCAAGTTTCTGGCGCCGTTGCCGGGGACCCTCTAGATTATTGGGGAAACGTGAGAATTTGTTACTCTAGCTTTTTCTTTATTGCATTTTTCTCTTCCACCTGTGTGCCTTCACATGTTGTTTCTGCTGATTGTGTGCAGGTAGTGCATGACCCGTAGCTAGTCGGGAGATCTACTACCATTAGACCAGGAGCTTGAACGAACCTGCAGGAACTCCAAGCGGGTTCTAAAGGCGCGACTGGCTGCGGAGAAGGCGCTATCACAGCTGCAGATCGGAGAAGAAGAAGAAGGAGAGATGGGTGATCCGCAGAACCACGATGTGATCAACCCAGATGAGCAGACCATGGGATCCTACTGGACCGCTAGGGCTGCAGACATGAGGTCACCCATTCAACACCCTCATGTCCCAGCCAACAACTTTGAGGTGAGCACCTCAGTGATCACCATGCTGCGCGGTTCAGTGGTGTTCCGTGGTAAGGAGGGAGAGTGCCCTCGATCACATCTCAGGCGATTCCACGAGCTCATCGATGGAATCAAGATCAATGGGGTACCAGCAGATGCCATCCAGCTGAGGTACTTCCCATTCACTCTGGAGGGGCAAGCCAAGGAGTGGCTAGACACTCGACCTCCGGGCTCCATCACCACGTTCGCCAACCTGGCGGACAAGTTCCTCACCCGCTACCATCCTCCATCCAAGACAGCTGACCTGCAGAAGCAAATTACACATTTTGCTCAGGATGAGGGTGAGACCATTAGGGATGCTTGGGAGAGATACACCAGTCTCTTTCTCAGGTGTCCCAATCATGGTTTTAATGATGCATTCAAGGTGGGCACCTTCTATCACGCCCTCTTCCCGGAGGACAAGCAGCTGATTGATTCGGTTTGTGGCGGGAACATGCTGACTAAAACCCCGCCACAGCTGAATCAACTCTTTGAGGAGATGGCGGAGAACGGGTACGACTGGGGCACTGCCAGGCGATCGAGACGAGCACCAGGACGGGGTGTGCATGCTGTGGGCACCCAGTCATCTGATTTGGTGCAGGTGGTATCGAAGCTGGTTTCAGCTATCGATCGTTCTGGTTTGATTGCAGGTACAGGACAGCCGCAGGCGATGCACTGCCAGTGGTGTGAGAGCTCTCATCACACCGTAGAGGACTGTCAGGCGATGCGGGAGTCGTCTACTCCCTAGGAGCAGGTGGACTTCATCGGGAATGCCAGGCGCTTCGACCCCTACAGAAACACCTATAACGAGGGGTGGCGCCAGCATCCTAACTTTTCTTGGGCTGGGCCAAACCCCAGACCACCAGCTCCCCAGGGACCACCCGGTTTTCAGAGGCCTCCATACCAGCCCAGACAGGGGCAGTTTCAGCAGCCACAGCAGCCACTCTACCCGCCCAGACAGGGGCCAGTTCCACCTCAGTCGCAGGCACGACCATTTCAGCAGACAGGGGCAGCACCTGCAGCCCCAGTACAGAGTGACCCGATGGCGGAACTGAGAGATCTGGTGGGTTCTCTGGCCACCTCCAGTGCAAATAAATTCAATAACATTGAGCAGTTCATGGAGAAAGCTTCAGGCAAGTTCTTGGAGTTAGAAGCTGGTCAGAGAAACACACAGGCTGTGCTGCGAGATATACAGACCCAGCTTGGTGGTGTTGCCCAGGCTATTGCTCGGAGGACTCCAGGTACCTTGCCTGGTCAGACCATCCCTCACCCGCAGGACCAGGATGAAAATGTGAGTGCCATCACAACCAGGAGTGGCAAGGTGACTGCCGATCCACCTGTTCGGGCAGGAGAGAGAGAGACCCCTGCTTCAGCACTTCCAGCTAATCAGGAAGAAATGGAGAAGGAGGTTGAGGTGCCTGCTCCTAAACCGCAACCAGTGGTGAAGGAGTATGTACCACAGCTTCCCTTTCCTACTCGGTTGCACAAGGACCGACTGGAGACTGAGTTTGCCAAATTCATGGCAATGCTGAAGCAGGTGAATATTAGCATGCCCTTCGTGGAGGCATTATCGAAGATGCCCAAGTATGCCAAGTTCATGAAGGAGACGCGAGAAACACTTCCAGCCCATCTACTACGCGTCGAAGACCTTGAACGATGCACAGGAGAACTACACCACCACAGAGAAGGAGCTCCTCGCTGTGGTGTATGCGTTTGACAAGTTCCGACCCTATCTGGTGCTCTCTCATGTGGTGGTCTACACTGACCACTTGGCGAGGTCTTCAACCTTTGGCTTCTTGGCTAGAAGCCCTCACGTTGGGCGAGGTCTTCAACCTTTGGCTTCTTGGCTAGAATCCCCTTTCGGTACTTTGAATATCTTGGCTTGTGGGCTATTGCTTCGAGGAAGGGAATGTTGAGGTGGAGCTCTCCGAGCATCCGCATGAAGCCTCCACATTCTGCTTCCAATCTTTCCTTGTGCACCCTCGTGGGAAAAGGGTAGGGGTGGTGTGCACTTAGCCACAGGTGGTGGCATTGGCAATGCCTTCCTTGCCACTTCTTTCCTTCCCCTCGAGGTTTCCTCTTCTTCACCCTCAGGTAGAGGGTCTTCCTTCTCATTTACTTCTTGGGCAACGACTTCCGGGGTCACCTTCCTGCTTCTCAAGTAAATCGCATTGCACCCGGCTTGATCTTTGGGGTTGGCAATGGTTTGAGAGGGTAGGGCTCCCTTTGGTCTCTCGGTGAGGATCCCGGCAAGATTGCTAATTTGCACTTCCAAGTTTTGGAGACTCGCTTGATGGCTTCGGAGTCCCGCCTCAACCGAGGTAAACTTGGATTTTGCCACATCCATAAATTGCTCAATCTTAGCGAACTTCTGAGAGCTTGTACTCACAACGGTGTTAACAAGGTCTTCTAGTTTATAGAGCTTCTCACCTTGTTGTGGTTGTTGAAAAACTTGACCACCTTGTGCTTGGTATGGTTGTTGGAAGTTTGAGTTTTGGAACTGAGGCCTTTGTTGGATGAATGTTGGCCAAGGTTGGTAGTTGTCGTTGGACCTTGGAAGCCGGGAGGTCTTGGATTGGTAGGGGAAGACCAAGAAAAGTTTGGATGATTGCGCCACCTGGGGCTGTATGTGTTGCTATAAGGGTTGTTCCCTCTAGGATTGGCTATGAAACTCACTTGCTCCTCGGGGGGTACTCGACTCTTTCATCGCTTGGAAATCTGCAATTTCGTGATTGGTGCTCGAACACCAATCACAATACATCACCGCTCTCTTCCCTTGCTTCTTGTCCTCAAGGAGCACCTCGATCAACTTGTCAAGCTTCGCTTCAAGTGGAGTACTTGCTCCCACACTTCTTACTCCTCTTTCATTGCTTCTCTTCCCACTTATTGTCAAGCCCCAATCATATCCTTTGAGAGCCATATCTTCAAGTTATTCGATGACTTGAGGAGGGGTCATGTTCATCAACCTCCCTTGGCATAAAGAGTCAATGAGGATCTTGTCATCTTGAATGAGTCCTCCATAAAAAGTTCTATCCGAAATTGCTCCTCGATTCCATGGTGAGGGCATTGGAGGAAGTAGTCGGAGAACCTTTTCCATGCATCCCTCTATGTCTCATCCTCCTCTTGCTCAAAGTGAGTGATCTTCTTCCTCCACTCGGCCGTCTTGGAAGGAGGACAGTATCGGGTCATGAACTTGTTGAGCAAATCATCCCAAGAGGTGATGGATAGAGCCGGATGGTTGTTGAGCCATCAGAGTGCCTTCCCCGACAAAGAATAGGGGAAAAGCTTCAATCTCAATGCCTCCTCGGGGTCGCCATTAATCTTCAAGATTCCCACTAGCTCAAGAATCCTTTGGACATGCTCTCGTGGTGATTCATGGGATAGCCCATGGAAGTAAGCATTTTGTTGAATCATCGTCACGAGAGAGGGCTTGATCTCAAAGTTGTTGGCGGCCATGGGTGGATGTAAGATGGGAGATTGGATATCCGCCGCCCATGGAGCCATGTGATAGCCCATAGTCCTTGGCCCTTCCTCGGCTTCCGCTTCTCCATTTGGGTTTGGAAGCGAATTAGCCACTCGGTGTTGATTTGCCACCATCTCAACTACAAATCCTTCTTCAATTGCTTCAACTTTGGGAGAAACTTGTTGTCCCCTTTCTTCACTTCTCCTTCTTACCTCCGCTTACTCCCTCTCTCGAGCTAGAAGTCGGAGGGTCTGGTTGATTTCCTCGTCCAATGGTGCCAAAGGCGCCAGATTGCACCGGGTCATGCACCTCCCTACACACACTCAAGGAACAAAACACGTCTAGCACAAGCAAATACTTCACAACTTAACACAACAGAAATTAAAAGCTAGATTAACACCAAACAAACTTTTCACGATAACATACCGTTGTTCCCCGGCAACGGCGCCAAAAACTTGACTTGCTCTAACTATTACAATAAAATCCCACCTAAGGTCCAAGTATAAACTTTAGATGGGTGCAATATAGGGTAAGTATATTTAAATATCGACCCGAGCCGGTCCATTTACCGCTACTTCGATTGTTTGAAACATTATCTAGCTGATAAGTTTTGGTGAAAACAAAAATTGAAAGCTAAATTACTTTGCAAAGGTAAAATGGATTTGACTCTAGTTGAGAAAGCTTCACCCGGGTGTTGCTCCTCCTAGCTAACAATTATGACTCGAAGAATCGAACGACTGTGTGTGGTTGGGGGTCATAAATCGCAGGGAAGTCTAACAAGCAACCAAAGTTACCCTCTTAGATTCTAGGTTGAGGAATGGGATACGATCAAAGCCACTAATGTGACCCTCTCAACCTATCGACTAAGGATTAGTTAGACTTCATCCTCGAATTGGAGTTCGGACGGCCACCCACAACCAAACCCTAAGTGTTTATTACGAATTAGGAGGTTCGCCCTCTACCTAACATAACCCAGGAGGCATAGAATGCCCAAAGAAACCCATCTCTAAAAGACCCTCTTAAGTTAAGGGGGTTTCTCTCTAAACTAGGTTAGAATGGCAATTAGATTAATAGGCTTTCACACAACACAATCAATACTGAATAATACCTCCACATTCACATTAAAACACATCCACACACAAATCATTCAATTCATACAAGCATTCACATAATTGTAGTTAGGGTTTATAAACACCCAAGTGAAATAAGGGACTACTCTATGCTAGGAGAAGGGAAAGGAAAACCATCATGAAGAGGCAAGCCTTGCTCTTTGTGCTGAAGAAAAGCCAAATCCTTGCTTGGAGATCCAGCCCTAGCTTTTCCTCTTCTTTGGTTCGTCACTTTCTCACTTTAAAATCTGAAGAAGGAGAAGCTTTTCTCACTCTAGGTCTCTCCCTTTCTTCTTTCCTTCAGCTTTCCTCTTAACTGGGAGATCGCGCTGAGTTCACGGTCTGAGTTCACGGTCGTGAACATTGAAACGCGTCCTTGAACTTAGTGTCGCGACCAAAACGCACCGCGTCAATTGTTTGTGTTCACGATCAGTGGTCCCTTTTCACGGCCTTAGCGACCGTGAACTGCCTGGGAACCACTAACTTGAAAAGCCCTTCTATTTGCTCCTCGCTTCACGGGATCTGGCTCCAGTTCACGGTCCAGTAAGACCGTGAACTCCAACATAAGGCCGTGAACTGCGGCTGTCTCCACCTCTTGGCCCGGTCTTTGCTCCTTTTCTTCCAACTTTCGACTCCGGGTTTGGTTTTACCTATTAGGATCTGGAACGGGTAAATGCCACATTTGGTCACTGAGATTACTAAATTGTGTCATGTTTAGTCATTAGAAAAATTTAATATCAATTTTGGTCACTCGAATTACTGAAAAAGGTCACATTTAGTCACTCTCC
Source organism: Linum tenue (assembly GCA_946122785.1). NCBI lineage: Eukaryota > Viridiplantae > Streptophyta > Magnoliopsida > Malpighiales > Linaceae > Linum > Linum tenue. Next base: position 7,781,551 of record CAMGYJ010000007.1, on the reverse strand, counting down.
CGTTAGCTTCCGTCCAACTCCGGTCACTCGAGTTACTGAAACATGTCACATTTAGTCACTCTCCCATTAGTTTCCATCCTACTCAATTAATTGTGATATTCGGGACGAGTCACCCATGGATAACCGCCCACACTTATTTCATCGCCCTACTCTTCCCAAACCCTACACTAGCTCTAATTTCCTCCAATCTAACTCTCGCAACACTCACGGTACACGTACGATAGCCCGAGACCGGGTGAATAAGATAATGATAGAGTCGTGAACAACGTTCACTTTCCGTAAAGAATATTTCCAGCCTCTACAAAGCCTTGGGTTACAGGAAATTTCTTTGTAGGATAAAACTATAACCACTTTAGAGTCCAGACTTAAGAACCTAAAGCATAGCTAGAAGTTTAATAGGAAGAAGAATGAATTTTGGTGTGTAGTTTCTGTACACCACCACCAATCGAGTCCCTATAATTAATGGAGGACCAAGAGGTGCATTGAAGGGTTGTGTCCCTCCAATTTTATTGCGGTTGCTTATCAGAATCCATGAAAAGTTGCAGTATTTGGAGGCAACAGTTACTTTTCAAAGTCCATGAAAAGTTTCATCTTTTGGAAGCAAACCGCAAATTGCATGGCCATTAATAGCATAGTCATTAGCAAGACGTGTTCTTCCAATTGGATAGTGATTAGTAGTTTAATACAACCAATCTAATCGAATTACCAAAGAATATCTCCAACATTCCTCCCCCATTTTAATGTATTTCATAAATCTACGAAAATTATAACATTCAACATTCTTCCAACAAAACTTAAGCATAAATGAAAATGTCTTGACGATTGAATTTTCATCTTAGTATATTACACTTGACAAATATCCGAATATTTGGGTGTCAGTAACGATTGAATCCATCTACTCATATGAATATTCGAAGAAAATATACACTTAAGTTTACAAACTTCTAAGTGCCTTGACACTATCATCCGGCATGTGTTCAATCCTTCTCATAAGCGCACACGAAACCAAAGCCCGGGTTCTTGAAGCGGCTACACTTCATGCTTACGTATGTTGAATCTTTTATTTGTGTACCCGCATAATAGACTTTGTCAAAGATTCAATTAAGATGTTTTGAACTTCATCCTCTTCTATCATGCAGAATAACAAGCACATACCTCGGGATGACAAATTGTGTGCTTCAATTTATGATAATGAGCTTTCCACATTAAATTCATCCTATAAAATTGTATTAGAGGGGAATTGGGTATCCCATTATCAGAAATTATATGGACTTTAAACTCATCCCTTTCATAGAATTGACTACCAAGTAAATAGTTAATCATTTCGTCAAATGATCAACTAAATTAACTCCAGTCGGGTCATATTGTATATACACAAATATATGAGTGATCAATTCATGAATTTTATTGTGCATAACTTCGACATGACTGTACTTTACATTTTACACTTGTCTATAATCGATAGCCAAAGTAACATTACTACAAAAAGATAGTAATAAAGTGAGCTTTGTTTAGGCCATGAAAGAATACTAAATCTCTCAACCATCACACAATTTTGACACCATAGTGATACCAATGATGCAAGTTTTCTTTTTAGAGACCCAAGAGATGACACCTCCCCCAAGCAAGAGGACTCATCTTAGTGTTGAAGTTTAATCTTCAATATAAGAAATCAACTTGCATTAGTTTGTCATCCCATAATGAAGGGAAACCCACTATAAGTAAATGTAATGCATTGTGCATTTGAGATATCCTAGTACATGCCTCATTCCATTGCCAAATGATGAGCACTAGGATAACTCCTACACCAATTTAGTTGTCATACCGTATATTTGATATATGGTCTTATGCAAGTCATTACATTCATCAAACACCCAATTAGCATGGAATACTCTAGTTGTAAAAACTTCTTGGCCAGTATTAACCATAAGTTTCATACTTGGATCATTGGAGTTTTAACTCACGATAATTTCCATTACGGAATTTACCAAGCACCTTCTCAATGCAGAAAAATTGAGAGAATGAATCTTCTTTGTCGTTGCGCTTAATTCAATGCACACAATCAAATTTACCTCCCCCATGTTTTAAATGGAATTTAGATGAGAATAACTTTTTAGTAAAGTTCATTTATCTTTTATTGGTCACAAAGATAAGCATGTCATACACATACAAATGTATGACAACTACATTACCAGAATCATCATAAATTGTATATACATTTTGTCTCTTTGGTTTAACATAAACCACTTAAATAAAACCACACCCAAAAACCACTAGACAAATTAACATTTGTCTAGAACTTCGTATATGTCGAATAGAGATCGAATTAGACAAATTTATCATTGAGTATGTGACTTACACAAAGGCAACTGTAATTCTTCTATTTTTCCATTTTACGAAGTCTTCTCCTTCTTCCTCATCCTTGAATCATCCCTCTTCCAAGTTACCTTCCGGATATGGAATACACCATGAGAGTAGTACGAAGAAAACACATCTTCTACTATCATCGATGAAATACTCATCATAATAATTTCTCACATTTTCGATGGACCGAAACCGGTTGCTAGTCGAGAGCGGTTCGATCCATCGTCCTGAAAAATATTCTTTACTATTGTTGGGACTTTTAGGGACGAGGGTACACGTACGATTATGTTCCAGGAAATTTCTTCGTAGGATAAAACTATCAATACTAGGTTACAAGCTTAAGAACCTAAAGCATAGCTAGAAGTTTCATAGGAAGAATAAATTTTGGCGTGTATTTTCTATACACCACCACCAATCGAGTCCCTCTAATTTATAGAGGACCAAGAGGTGCATTGAAGGGTTGTGACCCTCCAATTTTGTGGCGTTTGCTTTTCAAAATCCATGAAAAGCTGCAGTATTTAGAGGCAACGGTTACTTTTCAAAGTCCATGAAAAGTTGCATCTTTTGGAAGCATACCGCAAATTGCATGGTCATTAGCAAGACATGTTCTTCCATTTTTTTATAGGCAATATAAATTTTTTTTATTAAGCTCTAATGAAGCAACCTAGGAAAGGAGTGCATTCTGGTTCTTCACAATGGTGTTTATACAAAAGCCTGTTATGTACAGACCAACTACTTCCTGCTACTAATAGCTACTAACTATCACAACTAACCACTGAACTTTACAAAAATACACTCTGACAAGCAGAATCCAATCCCATATTTCCTTTCCTCGCCACTTCAATCAATCTACGGATAGCTCTAACCACTTCAATCCCCAAGAAAGCTTGGCCACCATGAATTCTGAAGCACCTTTCTCTCCATAACATACAGACTGTCACATTCCAGACCAAACGGCCAACTAAAGCACTGGCTTTCTTCTCATTGAACTGTTGAATGACCTAGCTTATTAGTCATTGTAACCAGCTAAACATGGACAAGACTTTTGAATCATTTGCAGACAACCTCTCAACATACCATAGGAATAGGAACAATTGAAGAAAAGATTATCCCTAGTATCTTGGCCAGTAGAGCAAAGAATACCAGTGTCATCACTCATCAGACCCCCAACATTTGAGCTTATCTAGTGTGGTAATCCTGTTTTTCACAACCAACCAACTGATAAAGCTATGACGTGGACTTGAATACTTACACCAGATGAGATGAAACCAGTCCACCAGCTGCCCTGTTTGCTGCAAATCTGCCCAAACAGTCTTCACAGAGTACTTGAGCATTCTTTTATTGTTCCAGAAAACATGATTACCCCAGCAGTTCAGAAACCCCTCTACCTTATCCCTAACTTTCAGTAAACATTTCCACACCCATGAACAAGTAGAACCAGCAGTTAATTCCCAGAAAGAAGCTTCCGTTATCCTATACAAGTAAATCCAGGCCACCCATCATGGGCCACTATGGGTGAGCAGATTCCATATATGACGAGTTGTACAAGCTATATTCCAATTGGATAGTGATTAGTAGTTTAATACAACCAATCTAATCCAATTACGAAAGAATATCTCCAACACACTTGTTGCCTCCCCAGTCCCCATTCTGATCTCCCCCAAAAACCTTCTCTCCTTCCGATCCTACCCCCAATTGGCCAATCCTTCCCTGCTCCTCCTAGAAAATTGATTGTATGTTTTAATTCTTACCGGCAAGGTATTGTTCCCTTTTTCCCAAAAGAAGTGGGAGGGATAAATTGATAATTGAAGTTGAACATACCATGTTCGTTGATTTGTTGCTCTCTCACAAACAAAAAGGGAATGAACGAAAAACAAAGAATCGTGTGCTTTTATTTAGTGTAATTGTGATATGTTTGAATTTTCTAGACTGGTGTTTTATGTATGGATAATATGTATGGAGAAATTGAAATTTGACTTTTATTTTGATAGGAACTTCTTATTGTAAATTTTTTACCACAAAAACCCATGGGTACCCATGAACCCGCGGATACCCAGCATGTTGGGTTGGGTTTGAATTTTCCAAACCTAGTGGCAGTGGAGGACCCAGGAATTTTACATAGGGGTGTCTTCTTTTAAAAAATAAATTAAATAAAAATAAAAAAAATCGTAAATAAGAAAAAATATCTTACCTCGTACAGGTTAAAAAAAGTTCATGATGCGTTTTCATATTCATAAATAATTGTAGAATACACTTGGTGTCTACAGTGTTAAATTTTTTTTTTATCTCTATATACCCTACTAAACAATCATTCACGAACTGATCGCATATTCGATTTGTAAACTTGTTTTTTATGTAATCCAAAGCTGAAAAACTCTTTCAACACTTGCCGTACAACACTAAAATCAATACAGATTAAGGGTAGCTTGAAATTATTTTATTAATTGTTAGGTTTTGAAAATAATTAGAGATAGGGAATGACATTTTACTATTACAAAGTGTTCAAATCGAAAAACAAATGAGTTGTACCTTAATGGAAATTATGCTTATTAATAATACTAGTGTTCTAGATTTGAATGACCTAACTGATAACATCGGATTTGCACATGTTTGTACCCTCGTTTCTTGATCATTTTGGCTTGAGTTTCTGCTTTCTTTGACTATTTTACACTAGGTCATGTTCCTTTGTCACATTTCAGGTCCTAGCATGTAAATTGAAGCATAGGCGCAAGTTTCAAGTCAATCAGAGATCATTTGGCAATTCGGGAGAAGAAACACGAGCATGACCTGAGGAATAATGGACTTCTACCTTATATTATGGACAAATATTCATGGAATTTTGTCATGAAAAGAAACAGGACGAGACTACGAGCGTCTGGGATCAAACGGCTACTGATTCGGAGTCCGGACGAGGGAGAAACGAAGCATTAAACAGAGGCTGAGCAAGCCACACGGGCATCCTGGAACTCCACACGGCCGTGTGAAAATCACCGAGCCTTCACACGGGCAGCTGGGAAAGCCACACGGCCATGTGGCCTGGCCGTATGATCGGGAATTTCGGTTTAAAACCCGATTTTCAGCAAAAGGAAAGGGGAGGGTTGGGTTTTTTGGTTCCCAAACACCCAAGGGACGAACCCTAGAGAGAGAGAGTGACTTGGGAACATTCTTGGAGCTATTTTGGAGGATTTGTTCGCCATTGGAGCTCGGGAAACAAGCTTGGAGATGGAGATTGAAGATCTAGATCAGATTTCTGCAGTCTCTCTCTTCTCTATGGAGTAACTTCCCTTCACTTAGGTTTTGAGGAACCCTAGTTCCATGTGTTAGGATCTTTCTTGTATGAAGTTTTGGATGCTATATTGTGTGATTATAATCGATTGAGGCATGATTTATTGAGTCAATTGAATCTGGATCAAATTCTCTTGATTTTTGCTTTAACCTATGATAGATAGAATCTGATTAGGTTAAGAGAGCTTCCTTGATTGATAGTGGTGAATTGGTTGTGCGAGAGTCAATCAATTCACTGCTTTGTACTGGAATTCATTCCAGTATTGGAGTTCTGTGTTCATAGCCTCAGCCTTCTATCTTGGTGAAGACTAGTCGTCTGCCGGGTAGTTGGACTGAGAGGGCTTGGTCAGTTTAAGAGATTCCAAGCTAATTTAGGATCTTTCGCAGTTTAATCAACAGTAGATCAACCAAAGGTAATTGCAACTTGGACCTAATTGAGGAGCTAGGGGGAATCATACCTAAGTGAGTTCCCAACTTGTAATTAGTATAGTAGTTTATAAATCAATCCTTAATCTAGTTTGCTAGATAATGAACTGAAGCTGAGTAATAGTAACTCTAGAGACCCGTGGATTCGATATTTATTACTTATGCCACTATACTGCAGTCCCTTTCATTGGTTACACTTGGCCATTGTTAGGTGTTGTGTTTTAGGAATCATACCTAAGTTTTTGGCGCCGTTGCCGGGGACTTTCTAGATTATTAGAAAAGGCAGAAGTTTGTTACTTTAGGCCCTGTTTACTTTCATTTCTGTTTCCTGTTTTTGAGAAAACAGATGTTGAAAACAGATGAAAACAACATTTTCTCGTTTTCGAAAACAGCAGGAAGTTGCCACTTTCTGTTTTCATAGTTGGAAACGAATAGAAAACAGAATGAAAAGTAAACAAGTTTTCTCGTTTTGGTTGCCAAATTTATGACATGAAAACAGAAAACAGAAAACGAAAATGAAAGTGAACAGGGCCTTAGCGTTTTTCTTTTGTTTTCCGCCCTTGTTTTTCACTTGGGTGTTTTTTGTTTTTGTTGGTGCAGATCTGAATCATGGACCCTCATGGCTTCTCCAATCATTGGGGGTATCCACCACCATCCGAGTGGTATTACCCCGAGACTCCCTGGAGTAACCAAGGAGGAGAAGACTATGGAGTCGAGTTTCAGTACCAACCCCCCTACTACGAAGAACAATCAAACCCCTGGGTATTTCAAGAACAATCTCCTTATCAAGAAGAATTCCTCCCACAACAAGAAGGGCCATCAGATCTTGAGTTTGCCACAGCCTTCACGGGTGATCCGGCAGAGCCATGCTACACTCCACAGCCAGATCCAAACTATCACTTGAGGCTTCCCGTGGAGCAGATTGCTCGAGTACCTGAGAGATCCTTTCCCGAGATGGATCCTCATATGCAGGCCATTGCCCAAACTGACTTCTCCTTTCCCCGTGAAACAGAGGATACCCTTCGGAGCATAAAGGAGCACATAGAGGTCATTGAGAAAGCATGTTCGCAGTTTTCTCAAGACAACCTTTATGTTGCCATACAAGTAGAGGTGGAGGAAGAAGAAGGCAATCGTGAGGATGTTAAGGAGCATACAGAAGTTGTCAAGGAAAGCTCCCATGATAATCATGATCAAGTGTATCCTCTGGCGGTAGATCACAACTTTCCCCGTTTCCGCTCTGACATGCTGGGCCCGAGCGAGGAGATGCAAGCTGAACTTATTGAGAACCTTGCATGACGACTTGCTCTCCAATCAGTTATGGAAGAAGAAGTGAGAGAAAGGGTGAGGAAAGAAGTTGTGGAGGACGAGGAAGAAAGCAAAGAAGAGGTAGTTCTTGATCTTTTTCGAGGAGAGAGACCACATTTTGAAGAAGGAAGGGGGGTTGAAGAAGCGAGTGGTGTCCAGACTGAGGATGAAGTTGAGGTGGAAGAGGCTTGCACCGGCCCTATAATACAAGTAATATCCCCACCAAAATTCGAGGAACTGCTTAGCAAGGACCCACTTGCAGTGTCTCTTTGCCAGACCAAGGCCACATCGACATCGGTCCCTCTTGGTGGACGCGATGGTGGTCAATCGATGTTGTCATATATGGTTTGGGGCAATGAGACGAGAGAAGAGAAGAAGAGGTCTCGAGGATGGAGACTTCATCTGCATCAAGTGCACGAGCTTCCATCACCAGTCATACCACATGCTCGTGACTTGAGACTCCACCTCATTGACGAGAACCTCAACTTCAAGGATGTTCTAGCATGGACCGAAACTTAGGAGCCATCGTCCGGCTCACGACGTGAAAGAAGCGCTTGTTGGGAGGCAACCCAACCAGTCGGTTTGCATTTCTTTCTCTATTTCTCCTCGGTTGAGTCAGTTTGGTTATTTGATTTTAGAGTCAATAACTCAACCTTTGTGAGATTTTGTGTGGTGTTTGTGTTCTGATTACTCTCTCTTCCTGGAATGCACCGCCTGACCCGTCCATCATCATTCACCCTTGATTTGGTAACTTCGTTCTACCCTCCTTATCTTTCCTCCATTGAGGACAATGACGTGCTTAAGTGTGGGGGGTGTTCGATTATGTATGCGGGTGAATGTTTGGCTGTTTGTGTGCTTGGAGCCTAGTCCACTGTCCAAATTTTTTAATTTGAGGGCTCCAAGTACGTGTTTCCTTGCAAATTGCCTGCTTAGTATGCTTTGAATCGACAGTCTCTATAGTAATGTGCAACCTAGGGAGGTAGTGTAGCACTATGGAGGATGTTGAAGTATAAGATTTTTCCTATCTAGCTCTCTGTTGTGCCAGTTGATTTTGTGAATTAGTGGAGCTAAGACCATTGAATTCATGTGGTAATGGTGACTCTGTTTGGATTTTTTTATGGACTCGTGTATCGAACAGGGTGCTCATATGGAAAATGGGAAGCAGTTGGTCCTCCATGTCAAAATCATTAAATCTTAAACATGGGGTAAGCCCAACGTGTGCGGCACCGTTCATTGCACAAAAATCGGGTTTTGGAAGAGATTTTAGTGATCCTTAGTGGGGTACTCCTACAAGGTGAAGCTAAGTTGTCTCTAGTACAAGTAAAACTTCCACCCGTTGAACGGTTTGCCTACTTGAGGATGTGTTTTTAAGGGCACGGATAGAGCTTCCGACCCCCCTTAATTTCATTGACCCTCCACACGAGTTGAGGAAAAGGAGTTAAAAGAAGTACTCTGGCGAGCGCCAGGTGTACAGAAATTGCTCTTGCTCGACTAATAAGGGTCGACCATGCAAAAGACTGCAGTTGGAACCCCACCAAATGAAAGAAAAAAAGAAAAATGTAAATGAAAGTGAGAAAAAGGGGTTCCAACGGTGAAATAAAGTGAAAGGGCACCCCGGTACAATGAGTCCTTGGTTGTGAATGGTGTGAGTCCCTTTATCCATGAACTGGCTGTCTTACTTCCACTTCTTCTCATGATCCTGGCTTAAGTCTAGTACTCGCATTGAGAGAGATAGGGGACGTCTTAGAAGACCAGTTGATTTCGTAAGCTGCTATATGATCTAGGAAATCCTCTACCGATGATCGGGGTTGTTTGTTTCCATAGAGGTCTGGAGAGCTGCATTAGTTTGAGTTAGGTTTGCTTGGGGACAAGCAAACGGTTAAGTGTGGGGGAATTTGATAACATCGGATTTGCACATGTTTGCACCCTCGTTTCTTGATCATTTTGGCTTGGGTTTCTGCTTTCTTGGACTATTTTACGCTAGGTCATGTTCCTTTGTCACATTTCAGGTCCTAGCATGTAAATTGAAGCATAGGCGCAAGTTTCAAGTCAATCAGAGTTCATTTGGCAATTCGGGAGAAGAAACACGAGCATGACCTGAGGAATAATGGACTTCTACCTTATATTATGGACAAATAATCATGGAATTTTGTCATGAAAAGAAACAGGACGAGACTACGAGTGTCTGGGATCAAACGGCGACTGATTCGGAGTCCGGACGAGGGAGAAACGAAGCATTAAACAGAGGCTGAGCAAGCCACACGGGCATCCTCGAACTCCACACGGCCGTGTGAGTCGTGGCCGTGTGGTAATCACCGAGCCTTCACACGGGCAGCTGGGAAAGCCACACGGCCATGTGGTCTGGCCGTGAGATCAGGAATTTCTGTTTAAAACCCGATTTTCAGCAAAAGGAAAGGGGAGAGTTGGGTTTTTTGGTTCCCAAAAACCCAAGGGACGAACCCTAGAGAGAGAGAGAGCGACTTGGGAACATTCTTGGAGCTATTTTGGAGGATTTCTTCGCCATTGGAGCTCGGGAATCAAGCTTGAAGATGGAGATCGAAGATCTAGATCAGATTTCTGCAGTCTCTCTCTTCTCTATGGAGTAACTTCCCTTCACTTAGGTTTTGAGGAACCCTAGTTCCATGTGTTAGGATCTTTCTTGTATGAAGTTTTGGATGCTATATTGTGTGATTATAATCGATTGAGGCATGATTTATTGAGTCAATTGAATCTTGATCAAATTCTCTTGATTTTTGCTTTAACCTATGATAGATAGAATCTGATTAGGTTAAGAGAGCTTCCTTGATTGATAGTGGTGAATTGGTTGTGCGAGAGTCAATCAATTCACTGCTTTGTACTGGAATTCATTCCAGTAGTGGAGTTCTGTGTTCATAGCCTCAGCTTTCTATCCTGGTGAAGACTAGTCGTCTGCCGGGTAGTTGGACTGAGAGGGCTTGGTCAGTTTAAGAGATTCCAAGCTAATTTAGGATCTTCCGCAGTTTAATCAACAGTAGATCAACCAAAGGTAATTGCAACTTGGACCTAATTGAGGAGCTAGGGGGAATCATACCTAAGTGAGTTCCCAACTTGTAATTAGTAGAGTAGTTTATAAATCAATCCTTAATCTAGTTTGCTAGATAATGAACTGAAGCTGAGTAATAGTAACTCTAGAGCCCCGTGGATTCGATATTTATTACTTGTGCCACTATACTGCAGTCCCTTTCATTGGTTACACTTGGCCATTGTTAGGTGTTGTGTTTTAGCGTGTCACTAACCTACCACTTATATTCCCATACACAAATTTAAAAAATGATAGTAGGACAATCATTTTTTCAAATTTCAGAGGTGTCCCTCACTGTCAATTATAATTTTTTTTCCATACGTAAATTACCACCGAGTGTTGGATAATCATTTTCCCAAAATTTAGGGGTGTCCCGGGCCCCTTGGGTCCGCCCCTGCCTAGTGGGTTTTACCACAATTTTTTTGACGGATAAACGCATGGATTTGGGTTGGCAAAACCCGACCCAACCTCACTCGTTGCCATCTCCAATTACTCTTTTCTTCTGATTGCTTGCCCTCCTTTTATGATTACCCGATTCCACCGATAATAAAACAGAGGGCCCAAAGGTTTTTACTTATCCAACTGCTATGGATGTTGTGCTTGGGAAGAAAGAGTTGATGATTGGGAAAGAGTTGGCTATTTTTGGAGAAGGGATCGATTGGAATCGACAACGGTCGTGAGGCCTTCGACTTCCCATCTCCAACCTGCTCCTTACCCAGCCGCCAACTCTATCATCGTAGGTAGAAGGAAAAATGAAGGACGAAATATCGGGAAGGAGAAACTCGGGCAATCGCCACGGAAACGACAGAGGATAAAAGTGATGAGTAATTGGGGAAAGAGGTGCAAGGAAACTATGGCGGAGTCGCCAACTTTCAACCAGATCCCTGAAGTAAAACTTGCCAATTAATATATCTAATAATTATTATAAACGATGAATCACTAGTCATTACTAATATTTAAGTGTGTCGGGTTCAGTCGATACCGTCTTTTTAAACGTTAGGGATGGGAAAGAGATTGGTTGGGATCGGTTTTCTTATGTACTATTCTTGAATTGTGGTTTTAGAATCGAAACCATCCTCATAATTAAAAGTATATGGGATTTAATATGAAATACTAAAACCTACTCGTATGCAATTTGTGGAAAATCCAGTATTACCATCTCCAGACAATCCTATCTAAAGATATTGATGTAATATAACGTTTTTCTTAGAATGTGAATGTTACTTTTATATTTCTTTAAGACGTTAATTACAGTGCTTGTCCTTGAGGATATGGATGGCCGAAGTGTTAAATCGAGTGAGTCTATAGCATAATTGTGGCTCATAGTCGGGTGGGTTTGGTATAGATAATTAAAGTACTAAAACCACACAAAACTCATTACCCTACTTGTTGGGTTCGGAAAAAACTCATTCAAAGATAATATATGTTGGATTTTGCTCAACTAAATCAATTCGGATTGGGATCCAGTTAGATACCTCTCGTGATGGACTATTTTGGCATCCCTACACATCAAGACAGGCTCGATGGGACAACAATTAATTAGGGAAGGTCACGTTGAATTCACTAAAATGCTCATCGAACCACATGAAATATCTTCTGTGTGTTATGAAAATATTATTACTATTATGGATGACCAACATTAGATGCTCCATGGTATGTTACAAGTTCTATGTAACTCATCTCCTTATATTTATTTCTCCATATGACACATTAGATGCACAATTGGGTGTTACATGTAACCCCCCACCCCATTTCTATTTCACATTCATTCTCACATTCATGTATATTGATTGTAAGAATGTAGAGGTTATGTGTTGTGTGCCTATAAATAGATGATCTCCTTGTACTAGGGAACATATGAATAAGAAAGCTCTGTTCCCCCTCTCTTCTTGTGTCTCTACTCTTACTCTTGTGTATGTTCCTCTTCCTTGTTATTTCACAACACGTTATCAGCACGAAGCTCTGCCAAAGTAATGGTTGGTCATTGTCTCTCTACATAATCACATATACTTGAGTAAGATCACAACACGATCAAGGTATGCAAATTTTCATGTCATTTCTTGTTAGTATGTTTATCTATCTCATTGTCTTTGAGAGATTATTTGATCTTGTTATTTGTTCATATTATTTTATGAACTTATTTTATATTTATCGATCTTGTATAATGAAAATTGCTCCTGTTGTAGCAAAATCAATATGAGTTGACTTATCGATTGCTACATTGGACATATAGAGAAATGAAAGTCTAAAGATCTCATTTTCCCCCGAAGTGGAAAAATGAAGAAAAATGTGTCAAATGAAAGAAGTGGATCTGGTAACAAAAATGTCGGAATATGAGTTACCATTGCGATGGAAAAAAAATACGCCGGAAGTTTGGATAACGACAATCAGCAAATGTTTCTTTTCACCGGAAGTGAAAGATAAAATTATTATAAATGAGGATGACACAAGAATTCATGTAGCAAAAGTCATGATCATATACTATAACCTCTGTATGTCGAAATGTGTAATGAAACACATATATATTAATGTTATTATTATTATTTTGTATACTTTTGTATAGAATGAATATTTGCAAAAGCCAATACTGGTATTATATCATATAGTATGAAAGTAAGGAAAAGCTCCGGAAGAGATTGTGTTTTGTTACTTGAAGTAACTAAACAATATATTGGTGATATTCATAGTATGTAAATATTCTTATCACTATGTATATGCGCTTACAATAGTTTACCGAATCAGAAGGTGCCTCATGGCCAAAATGTAGTACAAGAATATGTGAAGGCTCCAGAAGAGCTAATGTTTTGAGACGTGAATGAACTAAACTGTCAATTGAAGATGTATTACCGAATTCATAATTCAGTTGAAGATATTCGTAGAAACGAATATCATAATTGATATTGCATCAGAAATGTGTTCTAAGAGAACATATACTTAACTGGAGAAATTTGTACTACATGTATATTAGTACATATGAAAGTGTAAACCAGAAGTTTGCAAGATCGGATAACTTTTTGTTTTGGCATGTCCGGTCATACCATCCCGGATACAGATTCGAAAATGATTGAGATATCATACGGAAATTAAGTGAGAGTTCAGAGAATTCATCAATCAAAGGATTGATTATGTGATACATGGTATCGAGGAGAATATACTCGTGAAAATAATTGAATATGTTGAGATTTTATAAAAGTGTATGCAGAAAAATACACTCACCGTTCAAATCATATATGAATTTTATGATTTTGGTTGATTCATCAACTATATCATCATATATGTCTGTTATCTAAACGCAACCTGATGTTTGCGAGATTAGTTGTCGAATGATGGATATATTTTGATGATTATCCAATCAAACAAAACTTCTCTTATGAGAACAAGCTAAGTCTATCGATCTCTTATCGAGGAATATGATATCATTAATTCGCATGAAGCCAACAATTTATCATATGTTCCCCCCTTTCATACAAATGGTTTTGGTCAGGGACCAAACATTTAAAATGCTAGAAAATTTGGGTGTGCAGAATACATCCCAATTGCTCCACCACAACACGTTATGAGTTCCATGAGAACTTATGTTGGACATGGTGTCCATTGCAATGAGAGATTTGTTCATGACTCTTTTTGCTAATATCATCATTTTGATGAGTTACTTTTCGAACGTTAAGGGGGAGAAAAGTAAACATTTGGGCATAGATGAGAGTTGGAATCATCATTATCTCATTTTAATCCTCAAACGAAGAAACATGAACCCGAAGTTCATATGGTGATTCATGGAGGGGAAAAACGTATTGATTGCCAAACGCCTTTTTACTCACTAAAAGGAGTGATTATGTCACATGCCCAGTTGTGAATGCTCCAATACGAATTGATGTCCATATTGGATAATCTAATGAGTCTAAACGAGCGCATGAAGCGTGGTAGACCAATCGGTTCCAAGGATAAAAATCCTCGAGAAAGGAAGGAGCTATAAATTAAGATGGTAAACTCGAGGATAAAATAGCTCTAGAAGAGTCAAGTCATAAAATTGAGATCATATTTCCAGAAGAATAGTAGGTACCTGAACGTTTTAAAATGAAGTGATCTCAATTAATTGGCTTGTATGAAAAAAGTTGGAACCGAAGTGTATTTATTGTTGACAAGGGTTTTGATTATGATGCAGCACTGAACGTGATAGATACAAAGAGGATCAAAAGTAAAAGTCTATTGATGCATACAAAGGAATATATATTGGCCAAGATAAAAGAAAGTATTAGACTTACTTGATAAAAGTTTTGGACCAGAAGTGCTTACACCTGAAGATGTAAAACTAACGGGATACAAATAGGTTTTATACAAATGCGTAAGAAAATTTGTGAAATTATGAGGAATATAGCACAATTTCTCATAAGAGATTTCTCGTAGAAACCTAACATTACTTATGAGAGGACATACTCTCTTGTGGTGGAAGCAACTATATTGTGAAATTTAATAGTTTGGCCGTTCAAGAAGGATGAAATCTGCATATGGTAGACATTGTGATATCCTATTTGTATGGATCCCTTTTGATAATGATATTTATACGAAACTCCCTGAAGGATTAGTTTGCCGGAAGAAAACATGTTACGTTCTCGAGAACATTTATCGATCAAATGACCAATCCCTAGAATGGATTGAGATAAAATGGATGAATATGGTATATTCGTCTAAGTGAATATCTGCTAAAGGAAGTGGTCGAATAAGCCTTACGTGATTAAATTCGAATAAAGTGCATTAGAGCATTTGCATTTGGCATGTGTGATTGTGTAATGACATATAGGCTTATGTGCGTGATATTGCGGTTTTAGTTATGAGTTTGATTTATGAATGTGGTTTGGTTAAGTGATGTTGTGCGTATGACGTGCCTTTTTGCTTGTGACCTTGTGGTATGAAGTAATTGTTTGCATACAATTATGTTAGCTAAGTTTTATAGTTATTTGGAAGAAAGAAAATTGAACTCTAGAAGAGTTTCATATAGCATGGATTGCTTAAAGAAAGAAAATTGAACATGGAGGATTTAAGAAGATTCTTTTTGGATCAAGACGACAATGTCGGAAAAGTGAAAGAACAATTTTGTATGAAAAAAATTGCATACGTTCAACAGCCAAATGATCATAAGGTCACTAGAAGTGAACAAAGATCAATGTAGGCCTTGAGATAGAAGCGACTTATTAGGTCATGAAGTACCATATGCCAATGTCGTTAGAGCGAAAATGTATATTGTTATACTTCATTAAGTTATACTTTGTTACCTATTGGTAACGATGAGGATCATAGATGAGTAATTTGTTTACTCATGGTCGTACAAGTATCTCATGGAGATTCCAAAGAAATCACAATAGCAACATCATCTGATCATGCACAATGGTCAACAATTCATGAGACTTGTTATGAATTGTTTGGTTAAGATTTGTGATCCAACACGTCTAAATGACTTGTGGTTGCGGATTATATTCATAGAAAATGATCATGAAGATCATGTATGAAGAAAATGGTCCTAATGGATCCTGCATAAAGTGACAATCTAGAAGATTTGTTCACTAAGAAGCTTATCATGAGAAGATTTGAAAGATTTGTTCACAACACTATACTTTGATGTTGTCATGAGGGGGAGCATATACGCACTGCACTCTTTTTTCCTTAACCATGGTTTTTCCCACTGGGTTTTCCTGGTAAGGTTTTTAAAGAGGCAGATTCAGATAGCGTATTATGATGATTATGTACTCTTTTTCCTTCACTAGGATTTTATCCCACAGGGTTTTTCCTAGTAAGGTTTTAACGAGGCATATTCATGTCTAATGGTCATCCAAGGGGGAGTGTTATGAAAATATTATTACTATTATGGATGACCAACATTAGATGCTCCATGGTATGTTACAAATTCTATGTAACTCATCTCCTTATATTTATTTCTCCATATGACACATTAGATGCACAATTGGGTGTTACATGTAACCCCCCACTCCACCCCATTTATATTTTACATTCATTCTCACATTCATGTATATTGATTGTAAGAATGTAGAGGTTATGTGTTGTGTGCCTATAAATAGATGATATCTTTGTACTAGGGAACATATGAATAAGAAAGCTCTATTCCCCCTCTCTTCTTGTGTCTCTACTCTTACTCTTGTGTATGTTCCTCTTCCTTGTTATTTCATAACACTGTGTTCTTTTTTTTTCTTCCACCAACGAATATCTTTGGTTATCGCAATCAGGGAAAGGCTACGGTGCTAACAAAAAAATTGTTAGCATGATGCTAACACCTACAACAGCCAATAGGAAGCTTTGTTTATGTAGACTTTTTATACTAACCTAGTTTACCAATTGTTTAAACGGAAAGGGCATTTTTGCCATTTTAAAATTGTTTGTTTCCTCTCTCACTCTTCGCAGAAAACACATCGCCGAGAGATGTTCCTCCTCTCTTCCTCTCTCATCAGCAACTGCGGCGGCGACTCTCCCTCCCTCCCCACTGTGGTGACTCGCTCTGACTATCACAATAAAATCCCACCTAAAGTCCAAGTATAAACCTTAGATGGGTGCAATACAGGGCAAGTATGTTTAAATATCGACCCGGGCCGGTCCAGGTACCGTTACTTCGACTGTTTGAAACATTATCTAGCGGATTGGTTTTAATGAAAACAAAAGTCTAAAACTAAATTGCTTTGCAAAGGTAAAATAGATTTAACACTAGTTGAGAAAGCTTCACCCGGGTGTTGCTCCCCCTATCTAACAATTATGAATTGAAGAATCGAACGACCGTGTGTGGTTAGATGGTAGCTTGGAGCAATCCGTTCAAATCCTCTTCCACCGCCATGCAATCTTGTTTCTAGGATTCACTGTGATGGATGCCTTTGAGTTATCCCCAGGAGGTGGCATATGGTTCAATCACTAGCCATGGATTTCGAGTTGATCGGACAAGTTGATTTCGCTCTTGTTGCATTCTAAGTGGTTGGTTGCAAGAGAGATTTCTGATTTACTGGTTTTTTCAAGGGTTCTGTTCTGTTGGATGGTTGTTGTCAAACTGTGTTGTGTTCTCTGTTCTTGCTTTTGCTTTTCATGGTTTGATTGTAACCGGGTTCCCTTTTCCTTCCTCCTGTTGAACCAGAATGTTGGTTGTTGTCTCTTTGTAACTGATCAGTTAAAATGCAATAAAGACTCTCCTTTGTCAAAAAAAAATCACCTCTATTGGACACCGCGCCCGCGGGTAATTTGTGTGGTAGGGAAAATATAAGAGGCTATTAATTTGCATCTAACCTCTCCCTTCTTTCTCTCTGTCTCTCTCTCTCTCCCCCTTCTCTGGATTAATTTAGTCTCCATCAGCAACCCCCTACTATCATCCTCTTCCAGTCCCTCCAAAGCACGAGAAATTATTGAGTACACCGGGTGTACCACGTCATTCTGCCTACTTGGTACTCCCATCCACTAATTGATTGACATCTGTCATATTTATTATTACTTTCAAAGATATTTATTTATAATACGTTTCTCTTTCCTCTTGTGCCTCTTTTTCAACTTTCATTCCGTCTCTCTCTTACCCCATTTTCTCTCTCTAATTTCTATATCCCAGTCCTGAGATTGATGCTTTTATGGATAGAAAGACACCATCGATTCCCAGCCATAATCACAACATATCTACGGCCGAAAAAGAAAAAAAATCTGGAATCTCAGAACCGGCCGCCCCAACCTTCTTGCCCAGTGATCTCAATTTTCACTGGAGAACGAGTAAATGACAAATCAAAGGGGGGGAAAAGTGCAGCAGCCTTACCCCATCTTCCTTTCCCAACTTGTTGTTTCTTCGTTCTCGTCGCCGGCCGTGAAGCCGGGAAAAACAAAAGTTTTGATTTGTTAGATTCGGAAATTGATTGATCTTCCCCAAATTCTGCCGTACAATTCAGTTGATTAATTATTGGTGGAATGGTTGTGGTTCTGAATCTCGCCTGGATCTAGAATTTAGTTGATTAATTAGTGTCCAGGGTTCGGTTAATTAATTCTGCTATGTAGTCTCTATTTTTCAATTCTGTTAACAAGCCACCATGTACTAGAGAAGTCCACTGTGCTTATCATACACTTCCACACTCTTTGAATTAACTTGATTATTTTCTTCAAGTTTTGTTCAAGACCTCCAATTGATGGAGAATTGGAGATGGGTTGTATGCAATTGCAAGGAAAGAGAAAGGGGAAAAAGGAAGAGAGAGTCAGAGAGCTATTCGCCTATTTCCATCAATGAAAGAGACTAAGAGATGGGCATTATTAATTTCGGTAAACCATTAAAAAGAAGAAAGAGAAGCTCACAGATAAAAATGGTATAAAATAAATAATAATGACAGATGGCAAACAATAAGTGGTTCGGAGTACCAAGTAGGCAGTATGACGTGGTACACCGGGTGTACTCAATAATTTCTCCCAAAGCACCACTCCAACCCCAAGACTGTTTTATGCCTATTCAGCCCACAGGTAATCTCTGACCACTATCAGACTCTTCCGGTCCCGTCAAAGTCACTGTCAGTCTGTTCATCCCTTTTTCTATCCAAGGGAACCCTCTCAAAAGGCAATTCAGCTCACCTCTAACCGGCTGCGCAAAAGTCCTTGAAAGGAAAGGAAGATGTCACCTCATCGGGGAAAGGACAAACAGAGGCTCCCCAAAGTTGTAGTGCGACCAACGCATGCTTGGGACAAATCAAAGAAGGCCAACTAGAAGGTAACCTATTAACCAAACCACCAAGTTCGGTCAGGATCCAACCAGAAGCCCCCTCCACCTCCCCACACTTGATCCGCAACCGAGTTGAAACAATACACATGAGTCTTGATGGACCGCAAAAGCACTCTTGATGCACAGTAATCGGATTCTTCTTTCAATATACAGGGAAGGAAGAGTTGTCGCAACCGCCCCTTCGAATCGGGGGTACCGCTCGCGATTGCTCGGAGTCGCCATCGAACGCGCTTTGGGGTGGGTCGAACACCCATTTCCGGTTTTGTTATTTAGGTTAAAACCAGAAATCTGGTCTGCGAATTTTAGGTTTATGGGTTAGGGAGTACGATTACGTGTGGGGAAGTGTATTCACGCCCCCACAACGCCCCAAATGGGTACTACTTGGATCGATAAGCTTATTAAATATTGGGTGTATTATTATTTGTGGCTTTATTAATGTATTTAAGTTTATTATTTGATTAATTAGATAGTTATTAATATTTGATCATACGTCTATTGACGTAATCTCGAAAGGTAAAGAAAGAGTTTTATAATTAGTTGGACTCGAACCTATTGGTTGCCTACGTACCCGAGTAGTCGGGATCAAAGTCCACGTAGTTCGCTCCGAGTTAATCATTTTTTGAAAGAGGAAGTCCACCACGTTCTATTAGAGGTGGCAATTAGGATCCAAATCCATGAATCCAATCCAATCCATCCACCAAATTATCCACCTAATCCAATCCATTTAAATCCAATCCATTTGATCCAAATCCAATTGGATTGGTGGATTCATGGATCAATCCATGGATCCAAATGGAAAATTACGATTTGGTACCTATATTTTTTATATTTTACATTTTGATACCTAAAATTTATATTTTTATACAAAAAATATCATTGGAAAATTACATTTTGGTACCTAAAATTTTTCATTATGACATTTTAGTACCAAAACTTTTCAAATTTTACATTTTGGTCCAAGCATTGGATGTCATTTGGATTCACGGATCAATCCACCAATCCATTTGATCCAATCCATGAATCCACCAATCCATTGGATCCAATCCATTTGATCCATGAATCCACCAATCCAATCCATGAATCCACGAATCCGATCCAATTGCCACCTCTACGTTCTATTGATCGTGTATAAACTTTGAGACGGAGTGTTTTAGAAAAATATTTTACGATCTTTTAACTTAATTTAGTTGGGTGATTGACGAATGTGATAAATTTTGCTCATAAATGGTCAATTACGGTCTATTGAAATTAATGAATTTTTTAATGAAATTATCTAAGTGGGTAATAGAGAAGAAATGAGGTTTAATAATTCAAAGGGACTAAACACTAGAAACTTTAAACGTATTAAGAAAGATTATAGTAAAGTTGAAGGAAATATTTTATTATATTAAATTTGTATAGGATTGACGTGTTAACCAAAAAATGATGGATTAGTATTGACAAATGACAAGAATGGGAGGTAGTCTAAACTGTTGAATGTATAGACTTGTGACTGCAGCGGGCAATTTATAAAAATTAGAGGAGTAATTTAGCAATTTTCCGGCATTTGGGTATAAAAATCACCTTAAGGCTTAAGAACAAATACAAACCCTTGTCGATAACCCTTTCCTCATTCTCCGTCTCTCTTTTCTGTTCCAACAAATGACGGAGATCGACGGCGGCAAAGCCAAACCGCCGCTGCTCCTCCATCCTCCGCTCCCTTCTTCCTCTGTCTCCTTTGTTTCGATCTGCCATCTCCCTCTCTCTTCCTTTGTGGTAACGACGAGAAGGAGAGAAGAAACGAAGACGGCGAAGGCGATGGCAGGGGCTCTGAATCAGTGGTGATCTCTTAGGCAAAAGGTGAGATCAATTGCATGCGGGTTTCTTCTAATTTTCTGATTCGAAAATGGGGTTCTTATCCTTTTGTGCTATTCGTTTGTAGGTAATATTTTTATGGTTTAGGGTCTGATCGGTGAGGGAAAGTAGATAGAGGTCGCCGGCGATGGAGATGAAGTCGCTTCTGCCGGCGACGAGAAAGGAGCAAAGTTCCGACGAGAGGTTTCAGGTGGGTTTTCTGCCTTTGGTTTTGACTCGTTTTTTTTATATATTTTTCCTTTGATGGATTTTGGGTTTTCGATTATGGATGTGAAAGGAAGAAGAGGGTCGCCGCCGGCAGCTCTGTGTTGTGCCGACGACGACTGTCACGGCAGAGAGGTAAGATCCGATTTTATATTTTGGGGTTTATGTGGAATTTTCAAATCTGATTGTGGTTTGTTTTTTCGGGATTTGAAAACTTAAAATGATCGTTCTAAAAAACGATAGCCATCTAAGGTCACTGCTATTGCCTGCAACCCTTGGGGGCTTTGTGTCGTTTTCTTAAGGTTGATTGAATGCTTGAACTTTGAGATGGATTGGGCTGTGATGGGCTTGTTACTTGAAGCTTGGGGATGTTGCTCCTTCTTTCCCTTTGAACGTTAGTAGAGCTGCTGCCCTCTTTCTCCGCTTGTTTATTGTTGTGGCTACGAAGAAGAGTGGCAGGTTTGTTGTCTGTGTGTTCCTTGCTCTTTTTTTGTTTGGAATTTTGAGGAGGAGGAGGAGGAAGGAGCCGAAGAAGGAGAAGAAGAAGCCAAGAGTCCCTTTTTTTTTCGTTCTACTATTTGAGTTGTGAGAAGGAAGAAGAAGAGGGGTTGTCTCTATGTTTTTCAGCTCAGTTTAGGAAGGCTGCCCCCTTTTTAGCAGCAGCCCAAGGTGTTATTTTATAGGAAAATATCAGCTTGGGGAGCAAGCTTGCTATAGTACCGGTTTTGGTTTTTGGGTTTAACCGGTCTGGTTGGATAAGAGTTTGACCGGATTGAGTTTGTTGACTTGTGTGAGCAAAGGTTGACTTCGACTTTATTTTATTTTTGTATTTTGTTTGTATTTAATGTAAATGTTATTTAGCAATTATTATGGAATAGCATTGTGATTGTAGTTTTTATTTATGTTTGATTTCATTCGAATTTAGTTTAATAATATGCTTATTTATCTTTTCTTATTTACTTACTTTTATTGCTTCAAAATTGAGGTTTAATCCTCACCAGGTCCAAAGTCTTAAGAACTAATCTAAAGATCAACTCACACAACTGTTATATCGCCTAATTCGTCAAACCAAAGCAAAATATGTTAACTCTCGCTATCAAATCATATCGATCGAGATTTGCTATTGCTTAATCTTATCGAATTGTGACTAATATAACCAATCTCAATCACTAAAATATGTTTTAGCAAGGAGTTCATTTTAGATTTGCTATTGCAAATTTTAAACAAAAATATGTTTTGACCCGGACAAAATGTGGTGTCTACAGTTGCCCCCCTTTGTATATCTCTATGTATTTAAGAGGTATACAAAGTTATCATAGCACACCATTTTTGGTCGGTTTACTAATTTTATTGCGATATTTTTGTTTGGTGCATTAACCAACTTCTTTGAAGTTTTGAAGTCATTGATTAGCTCCCATATGGCATAGTCATGTAGTGGGTCCTAATTAGTTCCCCGGCAGTGTAGCCTAGATGTAGGTACCAATTAGATTCCCTCGCAGTGTAGTCGTGTCATGGGTACTAACTAGCTCCCTAGTAGCGTAGGCGAGATGTAGGTGCCAATTAGTTTCTCACGTAGTGTAGCCATCCTTCGCAGTGTAGTCTTCTAGTGGGTCCTCATTAGCTCCCTCGCAGTGAAGCCGACCTGTGGGTTCTATTTGGTATCCATCGCAGTGTAGACTTCTTACGGGTCCCGATTGGTTTCCCTTGCAGTGTAGCCTTCTTATGGGTCCTGATTAGTTCCCTCGCAGTGTAGCCTTCTTATGGGTACTAATTGGTTTCCGTCGCAATGTGGCTTTCTTCGCAGTGTAGCCTTCTAGTGGGTTCCGATTAACTCCCTGGAAGTGTAGCCTTCTTGTGGGTGTTAATTGATTTCCCTCGCAATGTAGCTTTCTTCGCAGTGTAGCCTTCTAGAAGGTCCTGGTTAGCTCCCTCGCAGTGTAGCCGACTTGTGGGTTCTAATTGGTTTCCGTCGCAATGTAGCTTTCTTCGCAGTGTAGCCTTCTAATGGGTTCTGATTAACTCCCTGGCAGTGTAGCCTTCTTGTGGGTGTTAATTGATTTCCTTCGCAATGTAGATTTCTTCGCAGTGTAGCCTTCTAGTAGGTCCTGATTAGCTCCCTCGCAGTGTAGCCGACTTGTGGGTTCTAATTGGTTCCCCTCGCAGTGTAGCCTTCTTCGCAGTGTAGCCTTCTAATGGGTTCTGATTAACTCCCTGGCAGTGTAGCCTTCTTGTGGGTGTTAATTGATTTCCCTCGCAATGTAGATTTCTTCGCAGTGTAGCCTTCTAGTAGGTCCTGATTAGCTCCCTCGCAGTGTAGCCTTCTTCGCAGTGTAGCCTTCTAATGGGTTCTGATTAACTCCCTGGCAGTGTAGCCTTCTCGTGGGTGTTAATTGATTTCCCTCGCAATGTAGATTTCTTCGCAGTGTAGCCTTCTAGTAGGTCCTGATTAGCTCCCTCGCAGTGTAGCCGACTTGTGGGTTCTAATTGGTTCCCCTCGTTCCCATGGTGGTATAGCTTAAACGGGGTTTTGTTCGTGGCAATATAGCCTGATTTGAATTTTTTCGTGGCGGTATAGCCTGTTTGATCATGTGTATCATGGTGGTAAAATTCACGAGGATATGTGAAAGTTTAACTTGATCACGAGTGGTTGAAACAAGCAATTGGTAAAGTCTTAGGTAGATCTTAGGTATGTGCCAAACTTGATATTGGTAAAGATTTGAATTTGACTTCACCATGATGTGCAATGCAAGGTATTTTGTCATATGATATAATGCAATGTTGTGATGAGATATGTTGGAAGGGTACATCTACTTTAAATGAATTTGAGAATGAATGATATTTAATTTGGCTATGAATTTTTGAGATGATGCCATATGATGAGTTTGAAGTGCATCGAGAATGATGCCATTCGATGCGTGTGAAGTGCATTCGAAAAAGGTTGTATGATGAGTTATAGGATGATGTCTCAAGGGTATGCAAAAGAAAGAGTATAATCCCTCAACATGGTCTTGATGTTTTTTTCATGGATTCTCTTAAATCGATCATCTACAAGGAAAATATGTCATTCCCTTTTAGTAAACTTGATCCTTGGTCGTGCTCGCGATGGGGTAGCATATACTGTCGACATGGGTGCTTTCTTCCGTTGGTGTGTGTCACTATCTCGAGGTACTGGGCTTGCCATCTAGTTTATCCTCTTTTATATACTCAGTGAGCACAAGGTATGGCATTTCTGGAACTTGGTGAAAGGTTGGTCCTCTACTTTGTCCACCTCGGACACTAGTGCTTGAGTGGCTGATGTGTTAGCCATATGATTTTCTTATTCATGAGATGCTCTTGGTAGGTTGATGTTGCAGGAGGTTTTTTTGTAGCATGGTGGCCTCGATATAAAGTGATCTTTTAGTTTGATCTTCTTGATATGCGAGCATTTCGTGGAAGAGGAATTTGTCATTTCGGGGTATTGTCTTGTTGATGTCGGTTTTCTAGACATGCTTGATTGCCTCCTCCCGGAGGTGTGAGATAGAAAATACTTCGTCGAAGGATAGTTTGCTTGACCCCTTGGCCCAATAAAATAGGGGTATCTTGGCATCTCTTCATGAAGTGGTGGGAAACATGAGTAGTTGGACTTGTGAGGTTTTGAGGTTCTTCATCCTATAGGTTGTATCTTGTTATTTGGGCACTTCTATCTTCAGGTATGTCCTGTTGGTGCCAGCTCTGGGTTGCTTGTTGCTCAAGTTACGGTTCTACGCTTCTTCTCTTGAGTAATCATGGTATATAGGTAGTCATGAGTCCCTTTTATCCAAGCCGTTTTAAGGATGATTTGACTGACTAGTAGGATAGCTTGAACGGAGTGATTCAATATCTCTAAGGTTTCTTGTTTGCTCATGATTTGGAGAGTTAGGAAACCCACTTTCTGAGTGTTTGAACTTCTTTCTTTGCTGTGTTGCACCAATTTGCCCCCGAGAAGATGTTACTTGCTTCCCACTCTTTAAAACAAAGTGTAACTTTTGCCAATCTTGACTTAAGATGAATGCAAACAATGTTTGTAAAATCTTGTTTCAGAAAGCGTAATGGGAACATAATTTTAGAAATCAAAGCCTTGCTTTAGAGACGTGTGTGCAATTTGAGAAAAATTAGTTCTTGTGTGGTTATTGCCACGTTGTTTAAAAACCTTTTTTATAAGCCAAGCCATGAGAATATCTATAAGCCCGCGCTTTCAGTCTCACTTTTACGGTCAATTTCACTCTCACTCATTCCTATGGGTGCTTCGAGTATACCACAGTTCGGCTACTATCAAGATTCTGGTCATCAGTTTGATGGATAAATGCGCTTGAGGAATAGGTTTGATGATCATGGAGAGTTCGAGCGATCTTTGTATGGTCTTGTTGTGGGATTTCTTGAATTTTCCAAAAACAAGGCTCTTTTTCTATATGGGTTCCAATCGTAAGAGTTCTCGTGTTTTGAGAAGTTTACTTTCCCCAAATGAGAGGCGGGTAAAGGAAATTTATATGGAATTTGACTTTAGTCATGTGAAACTTCGTGTTGAGGGATATTTGGCTTGTCCCCAAGGTATGAGACGGCTTGATGGAAATATGAGATCATCCCTTCTTGTCGTAAAAGGTTTCTTGTGGAGGGATATTTGGCTTGCCCCCAAAGTACGAGATCGACTGATGGATTGAGGAGATCTTTTTCGAGGAAGTTTCATTTTCATCGAGAATGGTGGCTCATCTCGGGCATCTTTGTGGATATATATTTGGCTCAAGTTGCCCCCTTGTCTTGAAACTTGGTTCGGAGAGGTGGGGTTGAGTAATCAGTATCCAAGATCATTTGAGTAGAAAATTCGATTATGAAAATATTCTCACTTGTTGAGATCCATGTTTGACCTCAAAAGGATGGGTAAGGAGATATGGGTATGACGCAAACTTTGACTTCTCATCGGATCTCGAAAGGATGAATGCTGAAAACCCTTGTACGATGTAGTGATGGTCGTCAAAGTCTTCTATCATGGGGATTCTTGTTTGACTTGAATGCGAGACTTCAAGTGATTGATAATGAGGATGATCATGGGGCTGGATTTTAGATCAAGCAAACCTTCTTGTCTTGGGATCCCCATTTTATTCGAGTTTACTTACATCATTTCCTCAGGCTTGGCAGACGAATACCCTTCTTTTGAAGATGTGATTAATTTGATACTAGCCTCGCATTAGTGTTCAGATCAGGTTGATCGAGAGAATGACTCTACATTGCTCTTGTGACCACTTTGACGGCAGACTCGAAATCATCCTTTTGGCCTTTTAGAAAGGTAGTCAATAACCTTTATTTGTGACTTGCTTGAGAATTATGACTTCAAGTGCTCATGCATGGGTATCCAACGTGTAAGTCCCACGAGCTTTTTCTATTTCGATTTTTTTCATGCCTTTTTGGCTTCTTCTTTTTTTTTTGCTCTTTTTTTTTGTGGGACTTACTTGGCTTTGCTATGCCCCCCATATATATTTCTATTTTGACGCTTTTGATTTTTGTATACGAGCATGAAGTTGTTAGGAGATTTGTCAATATATCAATCTTTGTGAGTGGTCCTCCTTGTTGGCAAGGCCACTTGGTCATTCCTTTCTCGAAGAAGCGAAATATCTGGTGCTGGCATGTATTGTTCGAATGCTTTTTCTGCTTGAATAGCCCACAATTCGGACTTAGGCATGTAGGCATATGGACAATGGGGCTTTTTGTCTCATTAAAACCTCAACTGATGATGTGAGTTTGTCAAATTGGATCATTCAACCTCCTCAATCTTCTGGCCGTTAGGGCTTTGTGGGAATTTGGCTATTATGATGTCGGCATATCGGTGCTCATGGACTATGATTTGGCTACTCAACCTCCTTTCTAGTCGAGCCTTAATTTGATAGAGGACATTGGTTAGGGTAGTGACAAGCTTCTATAAGCAGCCTAGTGTCGTATCCCCGTTACACCCTTTGACTATTTAGCTAAGTAAATAGTTGATCCAATGGGTGTTTATGCTCTTGATTATGGTAAAATGTGCACACTCTCAATATGAGTGGATTGCACAAATTATGGCACCAGTAGGGTGCTTATAAACACTCGGCACCAGTGGGGTGCATATAATGGCTTAATATGGAAATCTCATGGCTTAACATGAAAATTTGAAATGTAGGTTTAAGGTTCCCATTTTGGAGAAAGTAATTCGATTTTAAAGATTTGAAAGAGATACTCATCATTTTGCAAGGAGAAGGATCATTGATGCAAACTTCTAAATCAAGATTGTACTAGTCACACAATGTTCCAAATCGGTGGAAATGCAAATGACATTTTATTGTTCGTTAAGAAAGCACATGCTGATACATTGCTTCAACACGGTTAAGTATCCTGACATTTGTTTGCTTATGAGGGTCAACATCATCCTCGAAGCAAGCCTTGTTTCATGGTATGCCTACTGATCTCCATGATTCGACATTGGATTGTTCTTGATATCTGGACGATTTGGCTTTTCCTTGAATGTCACTGCCACCATTTGCTGCACCCTCATCTTCACTATTTTGCCATCCTCATTGGAATGTCTCACTAATCATAGTGGGAAGCACAATATTGCTATGGTTTCTATCTACTTGGGTATGGAGGCAACATAGGTTCACATGATACAGGGGCGATCAAATGATTTTGGAGTAGCTTGGAAAAGTCTCGATATATGTGATGGGAATGGGCTGATATCCCCCCTTTCGTTTTCTTGAGATGCTTTGATCTCGATTATCACCTTGCTGTGATACTGGTGTATGGATCTTCGGTTGGAGGATTACTCTTGAAAGCAGAGACATTGGTGCATAGTTGCCACATATGGGTGAGCTTGAGTGTTTTGGGATTGATAGTTCCGACTCTCTTTTGATGACTCCCCTTTCTCTCTTAACATAGTGTTGCCCTCACATTCTTTCTATTGTCCTGAAACTTGTGGATTATTGTGCTTTGATTCCTTGAGATCTATTGATCATGCATGTCCTGTGAGGCTATGATGGGAGACTTATCACTCGATACTCTTTTGTCGTGTAGTTGGCACAATTTTGTCCTCGGATGACACATCGCCAAAATGATCATGCTAAATTCCCTTTTCATTTCTCCGAGTAGCGTCAACTTTACTTTGATGTTGCTCAATTCCTTATGGATCATCTCTTTAATGAGATCGGCTTTGGATCCGATCGAGTACTTGAGAGCTTGACTGTCCTTGTGGATGATCAATTTTTTTAAAAAATTTGGTCACCCTTAAAAAATGTTACCTATTGATAGATGAGATGAATATATGATATCCATGCTAAGTGATATGAATGGGCACATGCATATGAAATTTTTGGGATGCACGGATGCTTGTAGATTTACCTTCATGATTGGTCTTGAATGAGTGACTAATGAATTAACGAAAGAATGCTAGTGTCATGACTTTTAAGAAATTTTTACAGAGCATCTACCCATGTCATTCACGAATAATCAATAAAGCACAAGTCATTATGTAATAAGAAAACATCAATCAACAACATAAACATGTCATCCTACTTAGAACAACCTAGGTTTTTTGAAAGGCTTAACGAACAGGTTCTAGGTGGATTTAGGATAAATTCTCGATATCTTTTTGGGTAGCTTTAAGCTAACTATATGCTGGATAGGAGTTACTAAAAATTGGCTCCCAAGTTGTACCCTGCCAAACCCTTTTGAGGTTAGCCGGATACCTCAAATCATCCTCGGATTTGAGTTCAACTTGGTTAGAAAGTTTCGCGTTATTCCTCTACTATTGTAGAAGTCACGGTACTCCTTTCAGTCCCTAAAGGTAGAGCTCGGGTATAGAGCTTTATGCATGAATGCAATAAATTTAATACGACATAAATTAAAAACAAAAATAAATATCGTAAACACATAACACCCATTAAGAAAGTTAGAAAATACTTATCGATTGTTAATGTAGCTCAACTCTTATAAGTCCCCAGCGGAGTCGCCACTGTCGCAACCGCCCCTTCGAATCGGGGGTACCGCTCGCGATTGCTCGGAGTCGCCATCGACCGCGCTTTGGGGTGGGTCGAACACCCATTTCCGGTTTTGTTATTTAGGTTAAAACCAGAAATCTGGTCTGCGAATTTTAGGTTTATGGGTTAGGGAGTACGATTACGTGTGGGGAAGTGTATTCACGCCCCCACAACGCCCCAAATGGGTACTACTTGGATCGATAAGCTTATTAAATATTGGGTGTATTATTATTTGTGGCTTTATTAATGTATTTAAGTTTATTATTTGATTAATTAGATAGTTATTAATATTTGATCATACGTCTATTGACGTAATCTCGAAAGGTAAAGAAAGAGTTTTATAATTAGTTGGACTCGAACCTATTGGTTGCCTACGTACCCGAGTAGTCGGGATCAAAGTCCACGTAGTTCGCTCCGAGTTAATCATTTTTTGAAAGAGGAAGTCCACCACGTTCTATTGATCGTGTATAAACTTTGAGACGGAGTGTTTTAGAAAAATATTTTACGATCTTTTAACTTAATTTAGTTGGGTGATTGACGAATGTGATAAATTTTGCTCATAAATGGTCAATTACGGTCTATTGAAATTAATGAATTTTTTAATGAAATTATCTAAGTGGGTAATAGAGAAGAAATGAGGTTTAATAATTCAAAGGGACTAAACACTAGAAACTTTAAACGTATTAAGAAAGATTATAGTAAAGTTGAAGGAAATATTTTATTATATTAAATTTGTATAGGATTGACGTGTTAACCAAAAAATGATGGATTAGTATTGACAAATGACAAGAATGGGAGGTAGTCTAAACTGTTGAATGTATAGACTTGTGACTGCAGCGGGCAATTTATAAAAATTAGAGGAGTAATTTAGCAATTTTCCGGCATTTGGGTATAAAAATCACCTTAAGGCTTAAGAACAAATACAAACCCTTGTCGATAACCCTTTCCTCATTCTCCGTCTCTCTTTTCTGTTCCAACAAATGACGGAGATCGACGGCGGCAAAGCCAAACCGCCGCTGCTCCTCCATCCTCCGCTCCCTTCTTCCTCTGTCTCCTTTGTTTCGATCTGCCATCTCCCTCTCTCTTCCTTTGTGGTAACGACGAGAAGGAGAGAAGAAACGAAGACGGCGAAGGCGATGGCAGGGGCTCTGAATCAGTGGTGATCTCTTAGGCAAAAGGTGAGATCAATTGCATGCGGGTTTCTTCTAATTTTCTGATTCGAAAATGGGGTTCTTATCCTTTTGTGCTATTCGTTTGTAGGTAATATTTTTATGGTTTAGGGTCTGATCGGTGAGGGAAAGTAGATAGAGGTCGCCGGCGATGGAGATGAAGTCGCTTCTGCCGGCGACGAGAAAGGAGCAAAGTTCCGACGAGAGGTTTCAGGTGGGTTTTCTGCCTTTGGTTTTGACTCGTTTTTTTTATATATTTTTCCTTTGATGGATTTTGGGTTTTCGATTATGGATGTGAAAGGAAGAAGAGGGTCGCCGCCGGCAGCTCTGTGTTGTGCCGACGACGACTGTCACGGCAGAGAGGTAAGATCCGATTTTATATTTTGGGGTTTATGTGGAATTTTCAAATCTGATTGTGGTTTGTTTTTTCGGGATTTGAAAACTTAAAATGATCGTTCTAAAAAACGATAGCCATCTAAGGTCACTGCTATTGCCTGCAACCCTTGGGGGCTTTGTGTCGTTTTCTTAAGGTTGATTGAATGCTTGAACTTTGAGATGGATTGGGCTGTGATGGGCTTGTTACTTGAAGCTTGGGGATGTTGCTCCTTCTTTCCCTTTGAACGTTAGTAGAGCTGCTGCCCTCTTTCTCCGCTTGTTTATTGTTGTGGCTACGAAGAAGAGTGGCAGGTTTGTTGTCTGTGTGTTCCTTGCTCTTTTTTTGTTTGGAATTTTGAGGAGGAGGAGGAGGAAGGAGCCGAAGAAGGAGAAGAAGAAGCCAAGAGTCCCTTTTTTTTTCGTTCTACTATTTGAGTTGTGAGAAGGAAGAAGAAGAGGGGTTGTCTCTATGTTTTTCAGCTCAGTTTAGGAAGGCTGCCCCCTTTTTAGCAGCAGCCCAAGGTGTTATTTTATAGGAAAATATCAGCTTGGGGAGCAAGCTTGCTATAGTACCGGTTTTGGTTTTTGGGTTTAACCGGTCTGGTTGGATTAGAGTTTGACCGGATTGAGTTTGTTGACTTGTGTGAGCAAAGGTTGACTTCGACTTTATTTTATTTTTGTATTTTGTTTGTATTTAATGTAAATGTTATTTAGCAATTATTATGGAATAGCATTGTGATTGTAGTTTTTATTTATGTTTGATTTCATTCGAATTTAGTTTAATAATATGCTTATTTATCTTTTCTTATTTACTTACTTTTATTGCTTCAAAATTGAGGTTTAATCCTCACCAGGTCCAAAGTCTTAAGAACTAATCTAAAGATCAACTCACACAACTGTTATATCGCCTAATTCGTCAAACCAAAGCAAAATATGTTAACTCTCGCTATCAAATCATATCGATCGAGATTTGCTATTGCTTAATCTTATCGAATTGTGACTAATATAACCAATCTCAATCACTAAAATATGTTTTAGCAAGGAGTTCATTTTAGATTTGCTATTGCAAATTTTAAACAAAAATATGTTTTGACCCGGACAAAATGTGGTGTCTACAAGAGTGACGAAATAAAAATTCAAAGTAAAAGAAACAAATATTATTATTGTCGTATTGTGTATTTATCTATAGCCCTTTAATTTCATAATAACTTTCACTTCCAACAATAAGTAATGAGCTTCGTGCATTACTTTTTCTCATATAGGGCGCCATTGTTCCGCAACAAAGTGCGGTTATCTTCTAGTACTCATGTATATATAGTTATATATATAATTATTTATACTTGACATCTTGTTCAAATGATAATATGCAAATCCAATCTCGAGTACAAATTGATTATCAACTAATTAATAATAAGAATTAAAATTTCTTTGTACCTGAAATTTGATGTACCATACATATGATACGGCACCATTTCCTTAAAAAGAATTCATAATATCTGATACTTATTGAAGTTATTTCTTTTTCAGGTGGATTTGTGACCTCTGACAACAAATTGTCACACTGCCAAAAAAAGGTAAATAAGATGCTTGATTAGTGGCACACTCTTATGTACTAAACATCAATGGTACTTGTGAATTAGGATACATCTCTAAGCATTAATAACTTCATGATAACGATTGGGAGAATAAGAAAAGATTGATGATGTGATTTAAATGTACATCTTCAATTCTCATCGCTAACCTACCAATCCAATCTTATGCAAGTAGGTTAGTAATAAATATTTACGGAGAAAATACAATCATTTCATACTAAGTATTTTACACGGTGTTCCACTTAGTAAAAAAAACCTCTAAGAAGAGGTCGACTTCATGATAGCCATCGTAATACCATAAGAGTATGGTAAATGTGAATTGGATTGATCATGAAATCTTATGTTTTTTTTTTCGCACGGATATCTTTATCTATCGCAATCAATATACAATTATATTTGTTCAAATTGAGTTAGTAGTGTTGTGAATTTTTTTCAGCCATGAAATCTCCATCCAATTGCTTATTGCAATTGCTTATTGGGTGGAATTCCATGTGGCAATTGCTTTAAGAAATTGCAAGGATGTGGGACTTATTGCTTATTTAGCAAGATTGCTAAATAAGCAATCCTTCTTGCAATGCCACATAGACAAATGGATCCCACGTTTATGCACTCAAAATCTTTATTTTTTTCTCTCTTTCTTTTCTACCCACTTTGAACACACAAATTGTTAAACTTGATGTAGTAGGTCCCATCAATTGCAATTGCTAACCTATTGCAGGGATGCAGGTTTGAAATGGTTGAAGTGAATAATTGCTAAAATTGCTAATGTGGCTGTAGGGTCCACTTATGAAATTGCTATCCTATTACAGGGATGGAGATGGTCTAAGAGGACTAAACAATTAAGTAGCTGAAATGAACACTCAACTAGCTAGTTATACATATTGAGTTGCCGCTGCAAACAGTTGTGCCCTGTTTGACAGCAACCTGACAACCCTGCAAACAGCTCATCAAAACTAACTGGTTAACTACTCTCCTCATCACCTTTCGATTACCACTCAATTATATGTTCACCAAACAACTCCTTAGCCAGACCGAACAATAATAATATTCGTATATTCCAACTTAGTTATTCCTCTATGAATGGAAAGAAAGGAGAGCTTTGAGTAATCCGCCTCCCTTCTAATTATTGTTTAATATCCAACAGTTTACAGTTGTACTAACCGTGTAAAGAACAATACCAACTATTTTGTTTGAGCGAATTAACGATAATAAAATTTCTGAATTTTGTAGGACAATAGGCAAAACATTATAAATTAGAGAAAACGATCAATCATTTCCGACGAACAAAATCACATACAATATTATCGACTTCTAGAGGTGGCAAATGAATTGATCTATGGATTGGTGCATTGGATTGGTGGATCCATGGATCAAATGGATTGGATTCATGAATTGGATCAAGTGGATTGGTGGATTATCCATGAATCCAAATGACATCCTCAACCAATGACCAATATGTAAAATGTGAAAAGTTTAGTTACTAAAATGTCATAATGAAAATTTTTAGGTACCAAAACGTAATTTTCCAATAAAATTTTCGTATAAAAAATTAAATTTTGGGTACCAAAATGTAAATATAAAAAGTATAGGTACCAAACCGTAATTTGCCATTTGGATCCATGGATCAATCCATGAATCCACCAATCCAATTGGATTTGGATCAAATGGATTGGATTTAAATGGATTGGATTAGGTGGATATTTTTAATGGGTTGGTGGATTGGATTGAGAATTGCCACCTGTTGACACCTAAAATTAATTTGGCCTGAATTAAATGCCGCATTAATTAGTCTCGGCATTTAATTCGATACCGTAGGTAAAAAACGGTGTCGTTTGGAGTCGAGCGGCATCGCGGAGAGTTAAAACGATACCGCGAAACAGAAAAGCAGTACCGCAAGGAAGCTCAGCGGTACCGCGGCACAGAAAACGACACCGCCGGAAAACAAGATGGGGCCGCGCATTTTGGTATTGGTGTTGGAAAATGAGTTTTTATTATTATTATTCCTTGTTGGAAGGAGAGAAGCGGCACCGCATGGAGACAAGCAGCATCGCGGAGAATTAAAACGGTACCACGGATTTAAAAACAATGCCGCGAGAGCCTTGATAAGCGGTACCGATTAATTAAAAACCATATCGGGTAAGTGAGCAAAATTCGCCCAGCCCAATGCGAGTGCTAGCGGCGGTTCCATGGATTAATATTTTTTGGCTATGTTAGCGGTGTCGTTTAATTAAAAACGGTACCGCGGGTAAGCCCAACGGTACCGCTGTATTAGCAAACGACAGTGGTTAAAATAAAAAACAATGTCGCAAAAGGAAAAACAAACGGAGCCGTTTTGGGCGCTAATGATGTCGTTGGCCAATACACGAGTTGGACTAGTGATGGCCAGATTAATTAATTAATATTTTTAATGACTTTTTAGCACAGTGTTGTTTAGTTGAAAACAATGCCGCAAGGGGAAGAAACGACACCGCGGATTTAAAAACGATGCCGCGAGTGGGCCAAACGATGCCGCGAGTGGGCCAAACGATGCCGCGGTAGTTAAAACGACAGTGTTAAATTTAAAGCGGCATTGCAAAGTTCAACAGCATCGCAGAAATAGAAAACAATGTTGTTTAATTAAGAACGGCGCCGCGAAGTGAGAGTTTGACGGCGTGTCAACAATGATGGTCGGTTTAATTAATATTTTAAGGATCAGTCTAGACGGTGTCGCTTTAGCCGAAAACGACATCGTGGGAGATATCAACACTGTCGCGGTACTGAAACGATGTTGTTTAATAGAAAACAACGTCGCAATGGCGAGAGTTCAGCAATGGTGGATTTTGGCTCAGTGTCGTTTTGGCCAATTTGCCGCGTGTCCAATCGGTTTCGCCGTGGGAGTTACGCAACAAGGAGGAAGTTACCTGCACGGTTGACAGGAATGAAGACGTGGGAGACAATGGCACAAAGGCAGTTACTACGACTGCGGGGAGAAGAGCGAAGTATAAAGATTGGGAAGAGAGAGAAGTTCGAGACGGCAAAATCAAATCTCAAACTGCACCGTCGCAGATTATCAGTTTTTCTCTCTAGTTCGTAGAACTTCTCTGTCAAAGACCTCCTTTGCAGAGTCGTAGTAGTCGTAGATCGTAGTCGTAGTTGCGGAGCTCTCCAGAGGAACCTCCATAGGAGTAGAGGTAACGTAACTTAGAACACTCCTGGTTCAATTTTCTGGTTATTCGCCGAACACCCTCGTTCGAACGTAGTTTGGAGAGGTGGTGAACCGAATGACGGTTGTTTGATTAGAAGTCAAAGGGGCATCGATCAAATCAACATCGCCTACGCCGGCGGTGGATATTTGACGGTCGTCTTTGTTTCTGTTCGATCGATCAAATCAACGACGCCGACATTCGCGGCGGATATTTGACGATTGTGATTGACTTTGTGTTTTGTTGAAAACAGTGCGCATTGAACACGCGAGTTTCGCCAATGAAACAAATTGGCACACTTGGTGGGACACGTGTGTTCGAATGGCTCCGCGACGAAGGAATCAAGAAGGGGATGTTCCGCCCGGATTTGTGGAGGAACATGTGGCCAACATTGAAGGAGGCCAAGGAATCGGTGCTGAAGACATCGGCGGGTCCGAGAATCTGCCGTCCATAGCTGGGCCGACTGAGGATTTGTCAATCCGCCATTTCATGGAGGAAAACCGTCGCATGTTTGCTAGCCTCAACAATGAGTTCGCAGGCTTCAAAGGCGAGTTTGCAAGCTTCAAAGGCGAGGTAAATCAACGTTTTGACGCTTTAACTGCACGACATGATTCTCTTGAGTCTCGTGTTGATAGGCGTTTAGGCCAACTCTTTGAAGTTGTGACTAAAAACAGACATGATTTTGATGTTTTCGTGGATAAAAATCTACGTGATATGAATGAAATCAGGGAGCTTTTGGGTAGACCAGTAATGAAACCTAGGGATTTGCCGCTAAACGGTGAAAACAATTTAAACAGCGAAACTGGTTTTCCAAACAACAGTGCTCGAATTAGTCCGCCAAGACAAGGAGCTTCGCCGACACCGGTGATGAACCCACCAACTCCGCGAGTTAATCTTGGCGAAACTAGCACTGCCGCTAACACTAGGGTTGAACCACCACCGTTTCACGATGGGGGTCCACAAAATATCCCGGAGGCCAGACCTTACGTGGCTCCGATGAGCGGCGCTGGTGGTGGAGGAACTATGAACAATGATCATGTTCCGCCACGCGGCTACCCACAAAACGTGCCTCCTCCTCCAAACGGTCTTGGCATGGATCCTGGTGGATTCGTACCACAAGGGGGGCAACTCGGGGGGCAAGACATTAATGTGATTTGAGATCAAGTAGCACAGATGCTGGAGGATCAGTTTGGTTTAGGGATTAGACCAGCGATGCCGCCGGTATATCGAAAGCCATATCCGGATTGGGTTGATAGATACTACCCCTTTCCACGTGGTTTTCGCGTGCCTGATTTCATCACCTTCAGTGGGACTGGGGATCAGTCCACCGTCGAGCATGTTGGACGATTCACGGTTCAGTGTGGTGATGTGAGTGATTTCTTGAAGTTGCGGTTGTTTGGCAGCTCGTTGACCGGCCCTGCATTCGCGTGGTACGTCAAC
The DNA here is from genome assembly GCA_946122785.1 of Linum tenue. NCBI lineage: Eukaryota > Viridiplantae > Streptophyta > Magnoliopsida > Malpighiales > Linaceae > Linum > Linum tenue. The sequence goes on along the minus strand of CAMGYJ010000007.1, from coordinate 7,744,551 downwards.
TTGCCATCGTACTCGGTTCAAACTTGGCAGCAAATGGAACAAATGTTTCATGCCCAGTTCTACCGGTCTGAACCAGAAGTAACTATGGCAGACTTGGCACGAATGCGCCAACAGCTAGGAGAAACAGTGGAACACTTTCTAACTAACTTTAAGAATGCAAGAAATCGTTGTTTTGTGAACTTGACAGAACGCGAGTTTGTTAAACTTGCCCAGGGTGGATTGAATTTTGAACTTCGTAAAAAGTTTCAAGATAGGGAGTTTTATGATTTGTTTCAATTGATGTCCTGCGCTGTTAGGTACGAGTCTCTTCTCCATGAAGAAGAACATAAGAGAAGTGGCTCTCGTGGACAATATTTCCCTAATTTTGAAAACTATTGTGTGAATAACGTCGGCAGCGATGTTGACGAGGTTTAAGTTGATTTGGCCGAGATTGTACAGGGGAAGCCATATGTGTGTGCTTCTCTAGCCAAGGTCGATGGGGAACCACAAGGTGGAAAACCCAATCGTGCTCCGATTCAAACTAGGAAATATTCCTTTGATGTTTCAAAATCAGAATTGATTTTCGACCAGCTTTACAAAGATGGTCAAATTAAGTTGACTGGGGGACATACTATCCCGCCAGCTGAAAAATTAAAAGGGAAATGATATTGTAAATGGCACAACAGTGCATCTCATTCAACTAACATGTGTGTTGTGTTTCGCAACGTGGTGCAGGATGCCATTGAAAAAGGGCGGTTCAAGTTATCGGAGTCGAGAAAGGAGGCCGTGAATGTTGACGTTGACCCATTTCCCAACATCGTCAACATCAATATGGTTGACGTCGTGGGGGGCAACGTTGTCGAGGCTCCTTGGTACCGCAAAGGCTTTGGTACTCAAAAGGTTAGGAGTATGGAAGGAGGATCATGCAACGGTGTAGTTTCAAACGCAGGGGTGTTGAGTAAGGCGTGCATGAATCCGTTGTCCGAGATGGTGAGACCATATTTGTTCGCATTAGATGGTCCACTGAACTCTGAAGTACAAGTCAATAATGAGTAATCCACCTCAAGAGAGGGTGGCGAAGGCCGAATTCACGGCCTTACGGGTTGCCGATCGACGGCGACGATTCGAGTAACGAAGTGGGAAAGGAAGCAGTGTTGCCGGCATTGTGGAAGAAATCAATCTTGGCGCGAAGGAGGATCCACGTTCAACTTTCATAGTTCCATCTTGAGTGAATCTGACAGGTACGAGTTAACTCTGCTTCTAATTGGCTTCAAAGATTGTTTTACGTGTGAATATCATGAAATACTGCATGTGCATGTTGCAGTCTTGCTAGCTAGACAATTTATTGATTTTTATCTCAGATTGTCAAATAAGTGAAGTACTGAGCAACATAGACGCTAACGGCGTTGTACCAGCATGATCATGGCCGTTGGAGTTTAGTGTGTGTGTGTGGGGGGGGGGGGTGCTTGTCATGCTATGCATGTGATTTTTCTTTTGACCAGAATTGGTAAAATTTGGGCAGGTTACTATGTTGTTTAACTAACCATTACGTCGACAAAGTAGAACTTCTGTTTTACTTCTTTGTTTTATCGATGATTGTTAAATAAGAAGGGATTAAAGACCAATTATGGTTCTTGTTCTGAACAATAGTGTTTTGGCCTCAATGCCGGAAACTTGCATTGATATAAATAGAGTTGTTTGGGCCAAAGCAACGTTGTTACAACTGGCTGCATTGTTGCAGGAGGAAACGTCATTGAGAAAGAAGAAAAGCAATGTTGAGAGGTTAAAAAAAAATAACAAATTCAATTTAGACAAGGATTGTTCTTGCATCCTTGTTGGTACGTAGAATTTCTCCCTTTCGCATGAAAAGCCACGCAACGCTGTTGGCTTGGTAGCAAGCAGCCTGTATTGATCGCAGTCACAACGTTGTTTTGGCCTATTTCACAAGGCCGAGGGGAGAGAGAAAATTCAGAGCTGTTAGGGAGTAAACAACGCTGTTTAACAAAAAGGGGGGAAAATCAATTATGGTCGATTTGTTCTAAGCAATGTTGGAAGAGAGTTTCAAATTTGGCCAAATATTAATAAAAAAGGGGGGAAAGGGTGCTGTTTAGTATAGAACAGGGCAGGACTGCGGCAATGGTAAAAAAAAAATTGTATCTTAGCGCTGCGGTCAAGCAATGTTGCGGATGTTGTGGGAAGTTTAACAGCTCCGATGAAAAAGAAAAAAAAAAACAGAGTTGTTTGGAAGGAAGACAACATTGTCAGGACGGGCCAATTTCAGCCAAAACCAATTTGTGTAGCGGTGGTACAACAACGCTGATGGAAGTTCCATCTTACGTGGAAAAGGATAGTTCTTAACAGCGTTGTGTATTTGGACCTGCCGCAATGCTGCGCAAACTCCTCCTAGTTGATATAAATGATAATAAAAAAAACATGATTAGGCGGCTGATCCGCAGCATTGCGGAAGACGAAACAAAGTAAAACTACGGCCTCGTACGTCAAGGAAAAAGAGATGGGCAAAGTTGCGGGAAAAAAAAAAAGAAATGGCTCAACGATGCTTTTAACCAAAACAACGTTGCGGGACAATTGGTAGCGACAGGGTTGCATGAAAGGCCAAGCTTTGTGGCCAAAAACCCTTTGCCATGCTTGAGAATTGTATAAATGGCAGTTAACAATTTCATCGCCCATTTTTACCCGTGTTTTTTTTTATGAATCGGGTTGTTCTCATTCCATCAAAAAAAGGGGTACTAGCAACATCCTTGCTAGTTAGGATTAATCAAGTTCATAATATTCTATACAAATGAATCAAAGACTTGACTACCAAAAAGCACGACTACCTCCTCTCTAACAATCTTGCACAAAACTGCTCTATCCCTGCACACTCCTGTAAAAACTCTACTACACCTCTCTCGCCAAATCAAACTTACAAGGCTCTGCCACAAAGCCTTCCCAGCTTGAGAATCAACAGATTTAGAACCAAATTTCTGTTTCACCCAGCAAATCTCGCTGCTCAAAGAAGAAGAGACAACAGACCTGCTACCATACAGCTCACCCTTCAGGCTCCTGTATAACACACACTCAGCAAACAAATGGTCAATTGTTTCAAGCTGACAATTACAAAATACACATCCCAGGCTACCTGAATAACCCCATTTTTGCCATCTTCTCCTTTGTTGATACTGCTTTGCTTAGAATAAGCCATGTTATGAATCTGTTTCTAGGTATTGAACTCCCCTGCCATAGCAGATTGAACCAATCCACTTCCTGCCTTCTAGGTCTCAGAGTATTCCAAATTCGCTTTATAGAGAATTTTTCCATTCTTTCCTTATCCCAAAAAACCTGTTAGCCCTGCTGATGAAAATGACCTCGCACCTTGTGCCTCACTTTCAGGATTCTCTTCCAGTTCCATGAGCCAGAAATACCACCATACTCCCATAAATCCTGGCCTTTCAGCTTGTACAAGCAAATCCAAGCCACCCATAAAGAACCATGCTTCATAAGGAGGAGCCATATATGCCTTGTGATACATGCAGTATTCCAAGTAGTAAGATCCCTTAGCCCTAATCCCCCCTCCTTCTTTGGAAAGGTAAGGTTTTTCCACCCTATTTTTGCTTTTACCCTACCATTCTGACCCAACCCCCAAAGAAAATGACTACATATACTTTCCACTTCCTTTATCACTGCTTTAGGGAGGAGGAAAACAGCCATCCAGTATTGATGGAGACTGTACAGAACTGAACTGACCAATTCAGCTCTACCAGCATATGGAAGGAATCTGGATTTCCAGCTACTAATACGAGCTACTATCTTATCAATAAGAGGTTTGCAAGCTGATACTGTGAGTTTCCCTGAAGACAAAGGGACCCCCAGATACCTCACAGGGAATCTTCCCAGAGCAAAACCATATCTGTCAGCCCTTATCTTCTGTTCAGAGCCAGACATACCCCCAAAAAACAATTCACATTTACTAGGATTCACTTTCAGGCCAGATAGCACCATAAATCTAGATAAAATGTCATTCAACCTCTGAAAACCATAATTTGAACCATCCGAGAAGACTAGCAAGTCATCAGCAAAACAAAGATGGGTCAAACCCACATTCTTGCACATAGGATGGAAAGGAAAATGCCCTTTCTGAGCTTCTTTATCAATCATACATGTGAACATTTCCATGGCAATGACAAAGAGATAAGGTGACAATGGACACCCTTGTCTCAACCCCATATGCTTTAAAACTTTGAAAATGAAAGACCAGTCCACTAAATCAAACGCCTTCATCAAGTCTATTTTTAATGCACAACGAGGGGAAACATTCTTTTGAGCATACTTATGAACCAATTCATGAGCAAGCAGTATATTATCCCCTATTGATCTACCTTGAATAAAAGCAGTCTGATTCAAACTGATCAAATTAGGGAGTTGAGTTCTGAGCCTATTAGCCACTACCTTTGCAATTATTTTATAAATTGTATTGCAACACGAGATTGGTCTGAAAAATCTCATTTCATCAGGGTTCTGAATCTTAGGAATCAAGGCCAAGATTGTTGCATTCACTTCCCTAGGCATTTTACGTTCAAGGAAACAAGTCTGGATAGCTGAAGTTACCTCAGCTCCAATAGCAGGCCAAGCATACTGGAAAAAGGCTGCTGAATATCCATCTGGACCAGGGCTTTTGTCACCATTCATACCAAACACAACTTCCTTTATCTCTTCTGCAGTTACATTTGCACAAAGATCTGCATCTTCTGTAATTTTCCTTCTTATTAGCTCAGTATAAAACTCATTTGGTTCCTCCTTTACCTCAACATCTTTCTGACCCAGTAATTTCCTATAAAAACCCTCTGCAATCTCTCCCGTCTGATTAAGATCAGTAACCATATTTCCATCTTCATCTTTCAACATAGTGATAGTGTTTCTCCTTTGCCTAGTTTTAAGTGACCTGTGGAAATATGGGGAATTGGAGTCACCCTTTTTAAGCCAGAGCTCTTGACTTCAGCCTTAAAAATGACTCCTCTGCCTAAATTAACATATGCAGCTCTTTTGACACCTCTGATTCTTTTCAAAATTCTCGCTGGTAGGAATTGCCAGAGCCACACCCTGTACTTCCTCAAGCTCCAATTCCTTCTTCTTAACCCTCTCTCTGATCTCAGAAAATTCTTCCTTGTTTAGCTCCCTTAACAACTTCTTCAAGATTCTCAACTTCTTATACACTCTGATCATTGGGGAACCAGACACCCTAGAGTCCCATGCTTCTTTCAGTAGTTGATCAAACCTAGGATGATTTATCCAGAACCGAAAGAACTTGAATGGTTTTGGTAATGATTTCTGTGCAGCCTCAGTATCAACCAGACTAGGACAGTGGTCAGATATCCCTGGCTTCTGAAAATGAACAGAGCTTCCCAGTATTTTGTCCAACCAGTCAAAATTCACTAATACTCGATCCAGCTTTTTTGCAATAGGACAGGCATCCTGTTTATTTAGCCAGGTAAACCATGGCTAACACTTTGAATCAAGTATTTTAGGTGTTTTACTATTTTGTCAACAATTTGGTTCATAAGAAGGTTCATAATTCTTATAAACCAAATTGTGGAGGGCATTTGTTGACACCTAAAATTAATTTGACCTGAATTAAATGCCGCATTAATTAGTCTCGGCATTTAATTCGATACCGCGGGTAAAAAACGGTGTCGTTTGGAGTCGAGCGGCATCGCGGAGAGTTAAAACGATACCGCGAAACAGAAAAGTGGTACCGCAAGGAAGCTCAGCGGTACCGCGGCACAGAAAACGACACCGCCGGAAAACAAGATGGGGCCGCACGTTTTGGTATTGGTGTTGGAAAAGGAGTTATTATTATTATTATTATTATTATTATTATTATTATTATTATTATTATTATTATTATTCCTTGTAGGAAGGAGAGAAGCGGTATCGCATGGAGACAAGCAGCATCGCGGAGAATTAAAACGGTACCGCGGATTTAAAAACAATGCCGCGAGAGCCTTGATAAGCGGTACCGATTAATTAAAAACCATATCGGGTAAGTGAGCAAAATTCGCCCAGCCCAATGCGAGTGCTAGCGGCGGTTCCATGGATTACTATTTTTTGGCTATGTTAGCGGTGTCATTTAATTAAAAACGGTACCGCGGGTAAGCCCAACGGTATCGCTGTATTAGCAAACGACAGTGGTTAAAATAAAAAACAATGTCGCAAAAGGAAAAACAAACGGAACCGTTTTGGGCGCTAATGATGTTGTTGGCCAATACACGAGTTGGACTAGTGATAGCCAAATTAATTAATTAATATTTTTAATGACTTTTTAGCACGGTGTCGTTTAGTTGAAGACGATGCCGCAAGAGGAAGAAAGGACACCGCGGATTTAAAAATGATGCCGCGAGTGGGCCAAACGATGCCACGGTAGTTAAAACGACAGTGTTAAATTTAAAGCGGCATCGCAAAGTTCAACAGCATCGCAGAAATAGAAAACGATGTTGTTTAATTAAGAACGGCGCCGCGAAGTGAGAGTTTAACGGTGTGTCAACAATGATGGCCGATTTAATTAATTAATATTTTAAGGATCAGTCTAGACGGTGTCGCTTTAGCCAAAAATGACATCGTGGGAGATATCAATACTGTCGCAGTACTAAAACGATGTTGTTTAATAGAAAACAACGTCGCAATGGCGAGAGTTCAGCAATGGTGGATTTTGGCTCAGTGTCATTTTGGCCAAGTTGCCGCGTGTCCAATCGGTTTCGCCGTGGGAGTTACGCAACAAGGAGGAAGTTACCTGCACGGTTGACAGGAATGAAGACGTGGGAGACAAAGGCGCGAAGGCAGTTACTACGACTGCGGGGAGAAGAGCGAAGTATAAAGATTGGGAAGAGAGAGAAGTTTGAGACGGCAAAATCAAATCTCAAACTGCACCGTCGCAGATTATCAGTTTTTCTCTCTAGTTCGTAGAACTTCTCTGTCAAAGACCTCCTTTGCAGAGTCGTAGTAGTCGTAGATCGTAGTCGTAGTTGCGGAGCTCTCCAGAGGAACCTCCATAGGAGTAGAGGTAACGTAACTTAGAACACTCCTGGTTTGATTTTCTGGTTATTCGCCGAACACCCTCGTTCGAACGTAGTTTGGAGAGGTGGTGAACCGAATAACGGTTGTTTGATTAGAAGTCAAAGGGGCATCGATCAAATCAACATCGCCTACGCCGGCGGTGGATATTTGACGGTCGTCTTTGTTTCTGTTCGATCGATCAAATCAACGACGCCGACATTCGGCGGCGGATATTTGACGGTTGTGATTGACTTTGTGTTTTGTTGAAAACAGTGCGCATTGAACACGCGAGTTTCGCCAACGAAACACCACCTCTATCGACTTCATTTGATCATCTAATATACACTCAAACAAACTATCTATTATATAAATCAACCGCGTTAAACCAAAGGTAACAAATTCCCTTGCAGGTAGGGGTGTTCAAACTAGGGATGGCAATAGGTCGGGTTGGGTCGGGTTTTGCCAAATCTAAACTCAAACTCATGGGTTTATCCGTGAAAAAAACTCGGGGTAAAACCCATTGGGTTTGAATAACTCAAATCCAACACAACCCGCTGGGTATCCACGGGTTCATGGGTACCCACGAGTTTTTGTCGTAAAAAATTTACAATAACAAGTTCCTATCAAAATTAAAGTCAAATATAAATCTCCCAATACAAATTATCAATATATAAAACACCATTCTAGAAAATTCAAGCAAATCACAAATTATCCATAAATAACATGATTAATTGAAAACTTCTTCCTCTCCTTGTCAATTAAGTTTCTTCACTCTCCACTCGATAATATCAACTTCATTCTACACAATTAGAAAGAAAAAATTAGACATGTCTCCACAAAAATAAAGAAGATTAGTTGTTTTGAACATTAAACATACCGGGAAAATTAATTATATGGGTGTGGGCGGGTACCCATGGGACGGGTTTACCTAAACCCAAACCCAACCCGACGAATAGTGAACGGGTTTAAACCCAAACCCAGCCGCAAACCCGTCAACACGGGTTTTACCCGCATTGACCGGGTTGGGTCGGGTCGGGTACCCGTGGATTCGGTTTTTGTTGCCATCCCTAGTTCAAACGGATTGGTTACCGTGGTAGGGAAAAGTTAATCTGCTAACTTGAAAATTCGTTAGCAGATACTAACTGATATCCAAAATACATGAACTAGTATCCAAGTACTAAAGTATCTAGAGATCACATACTAGTATTCAAAGTTTGCTAACTGATATCCACCATGAATCAACTATTATCTCAAATTCACAAACAAATATCTAGACAACACAGAATAGTATCCATACAACACATAATTAGTATCCACATAACACATAAAAGTATCCAAATAACACATAAGAGTATCAATATTGAATACTAGTTGGTTGATTGTGGATATTAGTTGGTATCTGCTATCTGGATACTAGTTTGTGATGTTTTTAATACTAGTCTGTGCTATCTAGATACTCACCAAACTTGGATACATGTTCATACATTTTGGATATTAGTTAGTATATACTAACAACTTATGCAGTTAGCAGAATAACTAGGCTGACCGTGATAACCATATTAACCGGTAGCATTCGGTTAATTTGGTTTGGTTAAACAATTTAGCTTATTTTGGTTTAGGTGGTTTGGTTTGGTTTCAACACTGCTAACCAATGAAACCAATTAACCAATTAATGATACACCTAATATACAAAATTATTTATACTACCATGCAACTAACCAAACAAAACTTTCGTGATTCACTATTTTATTTTCATGTGCACAACAAACCAAAACATTATGGGTCAAAAATTAAATGACCCCGCCTATTTACTGAATCAAAACATTTTGGACCTCTACTAGACTTTTAGATTACGTACAATACCATGACAACCACCTCAAACTATGTATAGTTTAAGTGTTTTGTAGGAGAGCTTTAACTTCCTAATGAGTGGTATTGGTATGTATTTATGAATGATGTATTAACTCTAATGATGATGATAATCATAGATGGTTAGTCTTATTATTATTGCTTATATATAATGATAGTTTATGATAGTAACAACATATGGTTATGTTTTATTCATTAACAACATAATTGTTTTCATGTAATGTTATACTATTTGGTTAATCTGATTGTCCGATTAACCAAACCAATTAAATTTTGGTTTGGTTAATTTGATTTTCGTATTAATTTGGACGGTTCGGTTAAGGCATTTTATTCAATAGTTAATAAAATTTAGACTTAATTGGTTTGATTATTACCACGGTAACCATTTGAACACCCCTAGTTGTAGGAAACACTGGATCTCTGTTTTTTTTATTTGTTTGTTTTTCTTTTGCGGGTATTATTAGCAGAATTATTTATTGTTTTATTTAATTACTTAAGTATTAAAAAATAATTTGGCAAAATACACTTGTATAGCCAAAACTTTCACGTTTGTGCCAATAATAGCCAAATTTGGAGAAATACCACTTATAGCCAGCTTTTAAAGTTGTTGTATGACAAATATAGCCATTTTTGTTAGATACTTTAACGGTGTTATTAGGCAAAATACACTTGTATAGCCAAAAACATGCACTTTGTGACAATAATAGCCAAATTTTGAAAAATACACAAATATAGCCATGTTTTTAAAACTTTGTTGTCAAATTTAGCCATTTTCATTACAAACTTTGACGGCGTTAAAGATGCCGTCAGTAATGTGGACGTGGCGCTGACATGGACTCGCCCTAATTGACATGTCATCAACAACATGTTGAGATGGATGCCACCTCACCATCCACATCAACTATCAATTGCCATGTCAGATTAAACTTTTATTGATTTTAGAGATTATTTATGAAACATAATTAATAGTTTTTTATTAATTATGAAACAAAAATCCAATTATACTTTTTCTTCAGTTGCTTGCCGCCGCTGCTTGACGGTTGCCGCTGCTAATTGGTGGTGCCGCTGTCGTCCTCTTTGTTACTGGCAGGCCATCGCGAGTTCGCGACCCACTGGAACAACGCGGTCAATCATCGACCATAGAGGGAGAGTAAGGGAAGCTCGCAGGGGTGGTTAATTAAATTTATGTCATTATTTTATTTTATTTTTTATTTATCTTCGTGGGTGTGTTGTTGATGTAATATCGCCAAATCAGTATTTTCGTTTGTCTAGTCAGCTTATTAGATAACACTATTAAAGTATTGAATGAAAGTGACTATAAGTGGTATTTTTCAAATTTGGCTATTATTGACACAAACGCTAAAGTTTTGACAATACAAGTATATTTTTTCAAATAATTTTGAAATATCGAACTCGGCAACTCATCTTCCTCGACTCGTCTGATTATTATTCCTTACAAAATTGAAAACAAAGCCCCTTTCCGCTTTGCTGGGGACGGAGCTTAGTTTGAGAGAGTCGTCTCTCCTTCTTCTTCTCTTCGTTGGCGGAGGGAGACGTTTTCTTCGCTGTAATCTTTCCTTGGATTTTTGGGGTTTTTGTAATTGGTGGGATAGCGAGAGCCAGCGGCGGCGTTTGCTTCTTAGGTTGGGGTTGGAGTGATGGGGGATGAGAAATCGGCGATCGTGATGACCAGCCGGGAGCCGGATAGAGAGGCAGATCGAGAGCTTCTCATCCACGTTGCTGAATCCGGCGGCGGCGGACATGATGCCTCGAAACCTTCCTCTTCTTCTTCTTCCTCGCATCATCATTCCGGTCGAGAGGTTAGTAATATAACCCTTTTTGCATTATTTCGCGTTTGAATTTTGATTCTGCTTCCTGGATTGGAGTTTGGTTGCTTAGTGTTTGTGTTGCTTCTTTCTTTCGCTTCTGTTTTGGTGGGTTTTCTTACTTGGTAAAGTTTGATTGGGTTTTGAGCAGCACTTGCCCGTTGAATTGCTTCTGGTTCTGGGGAAATTAGCTAGATCTAGGAATTGGGTTGTTCTTGGAAAATAAAGGGGTTGCTTCCCCCTATCAATTTACTTGATTCCACTATATTGCTGGCAACTGTAGTAGTTGAGGGCCATCTTAAGCCTATTTTGAGGCTCATTGGAGGTGGGGGGCTGGAGTAATTTTTAGCAGAGTTTGTTCTGATTGAATTGGATAGGTTGGCGTATGATTATACGTCTATGTGCAGAAATAGTCATTCTTTATGGATGCCTTTGGCGCTTCTGTTCAAGTGCAAAAATAGTCCGGGGCTACTTTTGATAGGAGAGAAGTGTTTTTATGTTCTTAAGTAGGATTGCAACTGGAGGATAGGATACCATGCAGTTGGCTGAATTATATTACGAAGTGTTTTTGTCGGGTTAGAGAATTTCACTTAGTTTCTTCTGGAGTATAAAACAACATTTCATTTTCTAGTGTTCATTGTGTTCCCTCACTTATCCAGGGTTCTTTTGTAAGCATGTAGCTTGTTATCTGATGAATTGGTGTTTGTAATTTTTGCCTATGCAGACATTCTCCAAAGTTCTTCGGAGCTGGGCTTCAAAAAAGTTTATGACCGGATGGTATGGAATTTCTTCCATTGCCTTATTTTCTTTTCCAAGTTTTGGAAGAATGTTCTTTCTGGCTCACGGATGCTAATATCTTTGTCCTCTTGCTATCAAGTGAGCTTAAAATAAAATCTGGATCCTGACTCGTTTGAGCATGCTGAATGAGCCTTTGGCTTCTTTCTTCTTGTGGAACCTTATCAATGGCTTCCTTGAGTTCTCTTTGACAAAATCCCATGTTCTTTTGAATCCATTACTGTTGTCCATATTGTTGTCTCCATAGTCCTATTGAATGTATGTATACATTAACGACAATTAATTTAAAGCATAGAATAAGTTATTAGGTCTTCAATATCATCCTCATATTTCTACCAGAAGCTCAACATAGTGAGTTCAATCACCAGATATGGCTTCTAAAACCTTCATTTAAAATGTGGAATTGATTCTCATGCTTTTGTGTTGAGGATCTGAAGTGGCCCTTTGTTTGATGGTGATGTCCGTCAGTGATACTTTGGCAATTTGATACTGCGATTTGTTTTTAGCTTCATTGGTCACTGATTCTCGTTCTTGGTTTTGTTGCAGTGTTATCCTCTTCCCAATTGCTATTACATTCTATGTAACATGGTGGTTTATTCACTTTGTGGATGGCTTTTTCTCTCCAATCTATGCTCAACTTGGAATCAATATCTTTGGTAAGTACTTTTGCTCAGCATTAGTATACTAGTACTCTTTGGAAAAACTTGAAGTTTGAGGAAGTTCCTCTGACCATTGAAACCTAAAGTTTTGTGGATGCAAATGGCTCAATATCCATTTGCTTCTGGCTGTTTATGCTGGATTGATTGTTTCTTAGGAGTTCCATATCACTAGAGCCACTTCTCATAAGTTAAAAATTGTTCCCAAGCTCTGATTTGTTCAAGCGTACCTCAGTGCTTGAAGTGAATCCTGTTTAGTCTCTCGCAGTGCCTTTCTGAAATTAATTAATCCTTGTTCTCGGACTAGCAGAAGCTTCTCTCTGAAATCCTGATAAGGACTTGGTATCTGGTGCTATATAGTCCAGGAACTGCTGCTTTATAGTTAAAATGTTTGGTGTTCCTTCTGTTGCATTTTGTTTGTCAGCCAACATGGTTGTGCAGAGTAGTATTTGGTTGAAGTGTGGTCTCTCTCTGCTTTCCTACTTTTTTTTTTGTGTCGGAATGAACTGTCCTCTGTAATGCTAAACTGGTGATAACTTACTTTGCTTGTGCTTCTCTGCCAGGCCTCGGATTTGTTACGTCCATAACATTCATTTTCGTGGTTGGAGTATTCATGTCATCTTGGTTGGGGGCATCAGTCTTGAGCCTTGGAGAATGGTTTATCAAAAGGATGCCATTTGTCCGCCATATCTATAATGCCTCAAAACAAATTGGTGCTGCCATATCACCAGGTATGACTCTTTGGCAGATCTTCTGTGGATTGTAGCACATGAGTTCCGATGATGGATACCATTTGAGGTAAGTTTGTACTCTTTTTTCACTATTTCAGATCAGAACACGCAGGCCTTCAAGGAAGTAGCCATTATAAGACATCCACGTATTGGTGAATATGCGTTTGGCTTCATCACTTCTTCTGTCACCCTCCAGGTTTAAATTCAAACACATGATAGAAAATTGTTTGCCATTGACTCAATGTCACAGCTTGTTTTCACCCATGGTCTTCTTGACACCATTAAGTTGGGAGAACATCAGCACACTTTATATCCTTGTAGGGGAATGCTTTAGAAGATCTTGCACATAATTTTTATAATATTTCCTGTTTTACTAACTGTGGTCTGTGTGTGCAGAACTATGCTGGAGATGAGGAACTCTGCTGTGTTTATGTCCCTACAAATCATCTATACATTGGTGACATATTCCTTGTCAGTACTAAGGATGTGATCAGACCTAATTTGTCAGTCAGGGAAGGAATAGGTGAGGATTCCACTGAACTTGACGTATGAATATTTGGGCAGTAGGAACTAGGAAGCTTGGTCGTACAATGATTTTTATTCTTTTGCTCTTCCTCGTTCATCCTTGCAACAGCTGAGCAGTTCACAAACTCACGGGTAGCATCACTCCGGTCACCAATACGCAGCTTACACATCTGACATACTTCTGTTAATTTCGTTAATTGCAGAGATCGTTGTTTCTGGAGGGATGTCGATGCCCCAGATCTTGTCCACTTTGGATTCTCACGTCACAGTCGATAGAAATAGACTGAGCAGAAGCTGATACCGAAAAGGAAGCAAGGCATGCAGGCAGGCAGATTTTTATTTCATTTTCCATTATTTTGCAGATCAAAGTCACCAGGTATCGCCACTGGAAATCATCTATATCTTCATGGGCGATCATAAAGGTCATCAAAAGCATTTACTATTGTAGCGTCGGCAAGATTGTGGTGGCGAATGTAAACATTGTTTGTTGTCCAGATTGTAGAGTTTAGCATTTGGTTGGAAGGTATAGCAGTAATGGTTTGACGAAGTAGGCAGAGAGATAGGTCTTCTCTTAGGCTTTGGTTTTATCGTTTTTTCACCACTCAGTTTAGGACGATGGCTTTGGGTAAAGAAGAAATATCAGACTGAAATATGTACACTCGGTAGCAGCTCTTTCTAACAATCTTGCTCGGTTTGTAAGGTGGTCGTGTAGATAAGATCATCGTGTGCATTATCAAAAAAAAAAAAAAAAAAAAAAAAAAAGATCATCGTGTGTTCATCATTTGTCTCTCCTATGCTTGACCAACACCATTTCTCAGGTTTTCGGCTAGCGCGTAGATGGGTGTTGTAACTCTGTCTCTGGCTCGTCCAACATAGCCTGCTTGCTTACCGCCACCGGCGCCATGGTCACACATTCTTCAAAACAATAGAGAACATGGAAGCAGAAGGTTAGATTTTGGAACTGTGCCAACCAGTACTTGATTGTTAATGGTTCTGTTTATGTCACGACTCTTTAGCAGCCACATTGATTGAGTCGATCAACCTATGCTAATGACCTAAAAATTTGTAGCGGTACATCGTAGTATGGTATCGACGAAAAGGGGTAAATGACACATTTGGTCACTGAGATTATTAAATTGTGTCATGTTTAGTCACTAGAAAAAATTAATATCAATTTTGGTCCCTCGAATTACCGAAACTGGTCAAATTTAGTCACTCTCCCGTCAGTTTCCGTCCAACTCCATTAATGTAGTTGGACGGAAACTTTTGGGAGAGTGACTAAATGTGACATGTTTCAGTAATCCGAGTGACTAAATGTGACATTTTTCAATAATTCAAGTGACCAGAGTTGGACAGAGGCTACAGAAGAGTGACCAAATGTGACCTGTTTCAGTAATTCGAGTGACCAAAATTGATATTAAATTTTTCTAGTGACTAAATATGACACGATTTAGTAATCTCAGTGACCAAATGTGTCATTTACCCCGACGAAAAGTATTCTCCAACTTGGTCCTGTTCACTTCCATTTTTCGTTTTCTGTTTTCATGTCATAAATTTGGCAACCGAAACGGGAAAACTTGTTTATTTTTCATTCCCTTTTCTATTCGTTTCCAACTATGAAAACAGAAAGTGAAAACTTCCTGCTGTTTTCGGAACGACAAAATGTGGTTTTCATCTATTTTCAATATCTATTTTCTAAAAAAACAAAAAACAGAAATGAAAGTAAACAGCCTGAACTCCTCCGGCCTCTTTACTCCTCTCCTCCCGTTGGTAATTAGCTTGCTCTAATTCGGCTGAAGGTCATTAACCGCCACAAATGGGCCTATGGTTATGAATTATTCATTACTGGGACCAGGCTGCCTAGATAACGTCGGACGTCAAAGCCCATGTTTCGAAACCCCTGCAATCTTCTCATCAAAAGTTCAAAACCCTAGCCGCTTCCCTTTCCCTTCCGCTATCTCTCTCTTATAAGTAGCAGTACCAGCGAATGTCCCCTCATCATCTCCAGATCCACTCTCATCCACTGCTCCAGGTTTAGGGTTTGCTTTGATTTGCCTCTGTATCGCCGTTGTTTATCCTTTCTTTTATTTAGCTGGTCGCGGTTTTTGATCCTCGCTTTTCATATTTTGATTGGAGGGGGACCGTGACGATTACTATCACGAAAGGTCTCGTTCGTCGTAATGGCTGTAAAAGGCCTTGACGACCATTCTGATATATCACCACCCATATTCTGAGTCCCCTGAATTTCGTTTTCTCTTCAAAAACCCAGATCCAAGTTTCCTTCTTTTCTGATATCCAAGCGTTATGGCCGATGATTTAATTCATAAATTGACAAGCATATGTCTGAATTTTACTCCTGTTGATATTCCTAATCTTCTCTATGAGGCCAACCCACTTTGATTTCCTTTCTGGTTTTCAATGCTTCGTTTCTTTTATGCCTGTGATGAGAACTGGTGATATTGTGTTGTATGACTAAACAGCTTGATTACATAACAAACCACTACTGCCTTCCTTCTGAGGCTATCTTTTCTTTGGTTTCTTTTTGTTCATTGTTCGAAGTCTCTGTTTTTCGGTTACAAATGGGGTCAGGTGATGATTTATAATGCATAGTTCAGCTGATTAATCACTGTGATTAGATAAATTTTTAAGTCTTTCGCTCCTATCTGATGACCCTGAATCGTCTTCTTTCTCAATATTGTGATCAGGCTTTCTTAGTAGTGCTGCTAAGCTTTTTGAAATCTTGTTGTGGTGGTATGAGTGAGGTTCAGGCCGATGATTTCTCTTTTGGCAAGCATATGGCTGAATTTCTAGTTTGCATGTCGACAACCGATATAGGATTCCCTATGTGCCCTTATTCTGCTACCTGACTAGTATTGATGATGGCAGTGGATGTGTTAAGAGTGGTTCTATGATTCTTTGAGCTTCTTTGTTTCATCTAAACTGCTTTCATGGAGTAGGAATCGGTTGCTGATCTCTTTCGTTCACATTCTCAACTGCAGTTCCTCAACTGTTTCATTGCTGCGGTCTGAACATCACAAGGATGTAGGTGGAACATTGTCCATTTTTCATTATGTTCAGGCACAGCAATCATCCGGTTAGGAAACTCTCGCACGTTGCAAGAATGTTTATCGTACGATTTCTCCCAACCGCTTTTACTGGCCTACTGTCGTTCAAACTAGAGTTGTCAAAACCGAACCCGACATCGATCCAAATAAACGAGAGGTTTAAGGTTTATTGGATAACCGTTGATTAACCAGTATTAAAAATCGGTCAAAATCTGGTATTTGCTCTAAATAAAAAGAAAGAAGAATAGAGTAAAAATAAAAAAATAAAGTAAAAACTCAAAAAGTAAGAAGGTATGTTTTTGTAGTAAAAAGTTAGCAGTCATTAGAGGTGGTAATCATGATCCAAAATCATGAATTCAATCCAATCTATCTACCAAATTATCCACCTAATTCAATCCATTTAAATCCAATCCATTTGATCCAAATTCAATTGGATTTGTGGATTCATGAATCAATTCATGGGTCCAAATGACAAATTACAATTTGGTATTTATGTTTTTTATATGAAAAATGTCATTGGAAAATTACATGTTGATACCTAAAATTTTTCATTATAACATTGTAGTACCAAAATTTTTTAAATTTTACATTTTGGTCCAAGCCTTGAATTCATGGATCAATTCACCAATCCATTTGATCCAATTCATGAATCCACCAATCCATTGGATCCAATCCATTTGATCCATGTATATATTTGGTATTACCGAATACATGTATTATTTTGTGGGATTGTGATTGAATTTCAATTGTTATTCGGTATTAGGGATTACGAGATTGGGATCGGTATATACTGAAATATCGATCAATACCGAAATATAAGCTAGTGTGTATTTTATCCCCTCAACTAAACTCTCTCATTCACTACTACGTGACCATCAACCGCCAAAAGTGTCATTTAATTATACATAGATCATTACATCACTATTTCACACTATACTATTATTAGTCGTCTCTCAACCTCAAATTCGGCAAATTAAAGATTAGCAATTACAAGAACTTGAGATGTTAACTCTAGGCAACTCAAGACTATTTACTTAGTCTCTTCGCTCTAAATTAAACAATAAAATCTAATTTATATATATTTAATTATTAATTGTAAAGGTAATTAATTATGTATTCGATAATACCGATTAGGATATCGAGGTACCGATTGGGATACCGAAATTATTTAGGGATTGAGATTGGGATACCGAAATTATTTAGGGATTGGGATTGGGATTGATTTTAGGGTGTAATTCGGTATTCGAGATTTCGGTATTTGGTATTGGGATACCGATACTGTACCGATTTCCACCCCTAAATCTATGAATCCATCAATCAAATCTACGAATCTGATCCAATTGCCATCTCTAGCCGTCATTTATCATAATTCAGTTGCCTTTATTCTGTTTATTTTAATTATTAGGTAAATGAAATTCCAAAATATCAAGCGCCAGTTTGTTTTCCCTCATGCCCAGTCGCTTTTATCCTTCCGGGGCCGGACTTGTGCCCGGGTTCGGGTTTTCCGGTATGATCGGACGGTCTGGCCCAGTTTTCATCATATGGGTTCAAACTTTCCGAGACGCAAAGGCAGTTACCAAACTATAGTAATGGCTTCAGTTTAAATTTCAAGCCAACGTGATCAAAACGGAACCAATAAATAAATAGAGATAAAGCTAGTATAGATATAGAATAAAAAATATTGGTTAATGCTACATTTAGTCACTCGGATTACTCAATTGTGACATGTTTAGTCACTAGAAAAAAATAATATCAAATTTGGTCACTCGAATTACTAAAACTGGTCACACTTAGTCACTCTCCGTTAGCCTTTGTCCTACTACGTTAGTGGAGTCCGATAAATGCTGACGTGGCTAACGGGAGCGCCTAGCAAGCGTCATTTTGGGTCAGAAATGGTCAAACCCGAACCGCTACATCACTTAATCCGCCATGTCATATACCCAACCCAACCCTGAACCAAATTTGAGCCCACTTAACCAAACAAAATTTCAATTTTAATACCCGAAACCCTTTCTCGTTCCTCGGAAATCTGTACGTGGAAGAACGGGTTTCGGATCGACTGTTCTTTCTTCGCCGCCTCTGCTTTCCCCGCATCCATTGAAGACGCTGCCCCATCGCAGAGGTCTCTTCCGTCTACCACCTCTCCATCAACCAGGACTGCGGATGCTTCGTCGCGGTCTCGACAACGGGTTCTGGATCTACAACATCGACCCGTTCAAGCTCTATTCCACCGCGACATGGATTCTTCTTCTCCCTCTTCCTCCTCCTTGCTCGGCCGAATAGAGAGGCTCGGGGCCGCCGCCAACGAAGCAAAGCACGTTGCATCGGAAAAGCATGGTCGACGAGTCCGATTTCGCCGTATAGACTTCGATAGACAAGGGCTTCAGCTGTACTAAACGTATCACTACCACAGACCATTTATGGCAGTACTAGACGGCAATGCAGTCAAAAGCGCGATTCTACCTAGAAGCGGAAAAGGGATAAAATCGTAAAGCGTAGAATCAAAGCGTAAAAGTGTAAGTTTTTGGGGCATACTGAAAAATAACTAAAATCTATTAAGTAGGACATATGCTATGCAAAATATGAATGCACAGATAAGTTAAGAAATACATGCGATTCATGCCTAAAGTAGAACAACTTATAGCATTTTAATAATAAGTTCGTAAACATAAATTTTAACAATAAGCCACTTTTCCCTCTATGCTAATGAATTATATTACTCTATTGAAGTTGAGAATGCATCCAAGTACCTTATATGTATCTTCTAATCTCAAATGTATCATATTGTTGGTGATTTACTTTTAAAATATACTTTTTATAATTAATTTCATGAAAAGAATACTCATTTAGTGAACTAAAAGCGTAAAAACGTAAAGCGTTTTGGTGACCTAGAAGCGTAAAATCATTAGCTTTTAAATTTTAAAGCGCCATTCAGTCCGATTTTATACACTTAAGTTTCTATATGGAAACGAAAGCGTTTTGGTGACCTAAAAGCGTAAAATCGTAAGTTTTTAAGTTTTAAAGCGCGATTTTGACTGCATTGCTAGACGGAGGATTTCCCCTGAATGCTTGAATGACTTCTCAGTTTCTTCTAGACAATGGTTCTTCTCTTCTCTGGTCCAGTTTTGCATCAATTCCATAAAACGAACATAGATTTCAGTCGAAGAGTGGTTGTAAAAATTCTGGAATTCGTAAAGAAATCAATTCCACATAGCAAAATGAAATCACAAGCGCGAGAGTGGTTGTAAACGTTCTAGGTCAAGGGGTTCATGAGGGTAGTGTGGTTGGCTCCATCTCTCCCTACTCTCTGCTCTCTGATGAGTTTGATAAAAAATGGTGGAACCTAGCGGAAGGTGAAGAACTCTCGAGGACGGAGAAGGGTTTTCGGCTCTGCGAATGGAAACTAACCCGTTCGATTTTACAGTTTTGTTTTGTTAGGTGGGCTAGGGTTTGGATCTGGGTCGGGTTGGGTGAATTCAATGGGTTGGGTCATGGGTGTATGACATGGCGGGTTTAATGACGTGGCGGGTCGGGTTTGACCATTTCCGGCCCAAAACGGTGCTGACTAGGTGCTTCCGTTAGCCACGTCAGCACTTAACGGACTCCACTAACGGAGTTGGACGGAGGCAAACAGAGAGTGACTAAGTGTGACCAGTTTTAGTAATTCGAGTGACCAAATTTGATATTATTTTTTTCTAGTGACTAAACATATCACAATTTTGTAATCCCAGTGACCAAATGTGGCATTAACCCGAATAAATATAGGGGTCGTTTGGATGCATTATTGAGAGAGTGTGGTATTTGTGTACCAAATGATTCATTATTTCTAAATGTGTTATATGTGTGGTATTGATGCGGTAATCGTTTTTAAATATCATGTTTGGTTGATGAGGTTTTTAACATGAGTTATTCTTCAACTAAAAAGTGAAAAGACCTATGTATCCTCATTTTGGCATACCTAGCTTCCTTGTTCGAACTCTTGTTTATCCCTCTCCCACAAAGAATGCAGAAATTGCTCCTCTCCTTTTACAAATTAAAAGTTCACAAATCACAATTAATAGTATCCAACATCCAACAATTGCGAGATTCATATATTGAGCAAAAAACAATCGGCTAGTTATATCCACAAAGAAGACGAATCAAATCAATACAAGAGAGAAAGCTACTGTAACTATCTGCTGTCGCCGAGTATCTTGTCTTCGCCGTCTTTCAGCTTCCTCCTATCGTCGCTGTCTTTCATCATCCTGCAGACGAAGAAGGAGAACTCTTAACTCCATATTCATGCAACCAGGGGCGAAGCTAGGAATCAAGCTTGGGGGGGGGGGGGAATTATTTTACACGTGTTATAAAAAAAAAACAAACTAAAAAATAATTATCAAAGTAAAGAAAACTAATACTTTTAATCATCATAATTGTCCAAACCACTTTTTTAAGACAATAAGGTTTTTTAAAACATGATTTAAGATAAAAATACTATGTCATTTTGACTATAAACGAGTTTATTACCAACAAACTTAATAATGCATTCGAATGCTAACTAGTTTCATTATTTTTAAAGCTGAAAAATCAATATGCACTATCTCCTAAAACACGTACTCATAATATATTTAAAAGAGTCCTTAAAAAATGTAAATACAAAACCAAAAAGTACTCATTATAATTTCAAAAGTCCTTAAAACTTTGAAATGCTTAGTTTAAGAACCTAATTTATTTAAGAAACTAAAATATGGAAACTAGATGATTATATATTTATATTGGAGTCTCAAGCAAAGTACAACTAAAACAAGAAAAGAACAAAAGTTACTGTATGGCGGATTGAACCCACATCATTCTTAATCACCTGTTAATGTCATTCCGTTAGACTAAATCACACACTCTAATATAGTTTGCAACATTTATTATATGTATTATACTACATTTATACGTAATTTTCCTTAATCATGAAAAATTTATACGTCATTTTCAAAATTCTCGGGGGCCCGAGGCCCCCCCCGAGGCATAGTGTAGCTCCGCCCCTGCATGCAACCTCCAAATGCTTACCAGAAACTCACCCCTGTCTTCTTCGCTCCTCTAACGGCATAATAAATTTTACAAATCCTATTCATAAAAAAAATTCACAAATCCTCCTCCGTCGCTGCCGAAGTCCGATTTGTCCTGCCGTAGCTGAGCTTTGTTGGAGGCGATTCCTTCTCCCTATGCTATGCATTTGACTAGTGGATTAACGCAAACTACTTATCCAAAAAGCCTGCACCGTTCCCGGATTACGACTCCAACTCGCTAGATTCCGGCGACCCAGGCGCAAATCTTGCGCCATCCCATCCGAATCCAATCTGGTCATTTGTAGAGACCAAGGTTGTCAACCCGCGGGTTGACCCGGACCCGGTCGAGCTAGTGAGTCAATGGTTAATGGGTCAACCGTTTTAGCTCGATTTGGCCCGGAAATATAGAAAGAGTCATTATATTGTACTTATCATCATAAATTATATCAAATTTTATCTAACATATGAGTTATAACATATAATATTACACCAAAATAACATATCGTACTTAGATCCAACATATAGTGAAAATTTACACACACTTATATAACATAAATATTAAAATGTTCAACTTAGCATTCCAAAGATTGAGTTAGGCGAAAAGAAAAATTGGAAAATAGGCGCATTTCGCAAACTAAAGAAAAAAATGACACAATTTGACCTCCAACCCGGTACCTTATAGCGGTCAGCCCGGCAGGTGCGTGCGACCCGGTGAGAAAAACGGGCGGGTTGACAACCTTGGTAGAGACCATTAGCCTTGTCCAGATCTCTGCTTCTTACGATGGGGATGTTTTTGTATCTAAGAGAGACATGCAGCAAAGGAGGATTATTTTAATAATCTCCCAAATTGCAATCCCACATCAGGCTTCACTGGATACCTAAAAAACATCACAAATTCGATTTTCCCCTTCGATTAATTTTTGTTTTCAAGATAGAAGAGAAGAGGAATCGACAGTTGTTGGAGTAAGCTTGATGTGGGCATAAAAGGCACGAAAAGGGCCCATCATACGTTATTCTCAAATAACACCCTACCCCCAGTTATTTGGTTTAACGCATTTTTGCGTTCCAGAATCACTTGTCAGAGAAATGGGATGCCAAACGGGTTATTTTGGCCCAAATAACGTGAGTTATTAACGTGAGTTATTTGGATCAAAATAACTCATTTAAACAACCCATCCAAACGACCCCATAGATAGATCATTCTTGAACTGTCAATAGGGTTCTTTCTTATCGTATTTGACATTCAGTGTGCATAAATGTCCTCATATGGTTGATATTGCTTTTGGAAGTATGTAAATGAAGCTAGTTTGATAACCATATTCCAATAGAAATTCATTTGAGGAATCAGTTTGCTCAAAACAAACATGGTAAGATTTTTTTTGGGGTTAATTGCAAGTTTGGTCACTAGATTTACTAAAAACGTTTACGTTTGGTCACTAGAAATATTTAATTTCATTCGTGGTCACTAGAATTAGTTAAACATTTCAAGTTTGGTTACTCTTCGTCCAACTCCGTTAACTTTGGCTGACGTGGCAGTCAAATTTCATAGTTGACCGTTAAATATGTGATTTGGCAATTAAAAAATAAATAGATAATAAAATTTAATCATTTAAACTTTCCACCTCATTTTCACAACTATTCAAAAATAAAAATTAATTTTATATAATTTAAAACAATAAGTTTTCTCCCGGTTGTGTCCTCCCACCATGAATACCGTCCTCCGATCTGGGTCAGTCGCACAGCCGAAGAACGACCGGTCTCTTTCAGCACCATCTCTTCTTCTCCTTCCCTCTTTTATATATCATCAATCCTTCTCAAATCCCATCCCATCCTAAACCCAATTCCCCAATTTCCAAATACGATCCTTCCCCCTAGTTAACCAATCAAAAATCCATGCTGACGCCTTCGACGCAGCTTATTCGGGGCATCCTCGACAACCTCAGCAGGGATTTCCTCTCTCGCTGATGTGATAAAATCGAAAAAGAATAGCGGCCTTTCTTCTATCCGACATCCACCCAATGGAAACAAACCAGACGACAAAAGCAATCCAATATCAGCCAATAACCATAGATCCTCCCACCTACTTGCACCTTCCCTATCCAAGATAAACCCCCATTTTCACATCACACAGGACAACAAAAGAAGCAAAGAGTAGATTTATACTCTCCGAAGAAACCATAAATCAAACCCATTCCCCCGCAGCTTGCATCATCACCAGCCACGATCTCATCCACTGGCGTCGCTGCCACAGCACGGTCATCCCTCTGTATATCATCAATACCATCCCTTTCTGATTCACTGCAGCAGTAGCTCAACAATCCACTACCAGGCGGCTCTCAGCAAAACCCCAAACACAAGAGCATCCTCCATAAGCACCCACTCTACACCCCGCTCCTCCACAACAACGTCTCCTTCCCAAATAAAAAAGAAAGTCCTCTGCCTCAAAATCATGGGTGTTGACTATGGGAAAGCCCTCTGCCAAAACCCGTCTCTCCACACCGCAACCGTAGACTCCATCAATGTCGTCGTCTCGTTCCGATAAGCCCCGGTCGTTCTTCGGCGGTGCGACTGACCCAGATCGAAGGACGGTATTCGTGGTGGGAGCCGGGAGGATACGACCAGGAGATTTTTTTTTAATTATAGAAAATTAAGTTTTATCTTTTAATAGTTGTGAAAATGAGGTGGAAAGTTTAAAGATTAAATTGTATGTTTAACGGTCAACTATGAGATTTGACTGCCACGTCAATCAAAGTTAATGGAGTTGGACGGAGAGTGACCAAACTTGAAATCCTTAAGTAATTCTAGTGACCACGAATGGAATTAAATATTTCTAATGACCTAACGTGAACATTTTTAGTAAATCTAATGACCAAACTTGCAATTAACCCTTTTTTTTGACAATGGAGAATCTTTATGCACTATGAATGATCGGTTACAAAGAAAAATAAAAGGAAACAAGCGTACGAAGCAAAACAACAAGCGATTGAAACACAAGCCGTGCTAGAACGATACAATGTGAAAGAGCAAAGCAGATAATGTGGACCAACCACCAAAAGATCAAAACACTTGGTCCAAAAACAGAGCATCCAGAATCTCTCTAGTAACCAACTCAAACATAGTGGCAACAAGATCAAACTCAGCCCGTTCGATCACACCGAAGTCCATGGCAAGGAAAACAACAATACCATTAGCCGCCTCTTGGGGATAGCTCAAAGACTTCCATCAAAGTGAACCTTGAAGACAAGATTGCATGACGGTGGACAAGGATGTAAAGCGGATTGTACCGAGCTTAAGAGGCAGGGAGCCGAGGAAGAAAGAACAGGTCCAAGAGAACAGATGGTCTGGCCAGAGCCACCACTCATCGAGGAGAACACCGAAAAGTCCACCGCACCCAACCGAAGAAGACTCCACCTTCACCGATCTAGCGACCTACCTAGCAGCAGATCTACCGCCAGAGGAAGACAAAAAGGGAAAGCAAACAATGACCAAGATCCGAGGAAGGGCCACCAGAGGGGAATCAATCACACCATAAGATTGATTGAGACTCCAAGATCGCAAATCTCCAGCTTCGAAGAAGGGCAAGCCCAAAACAGAAACCCTTGAACTGAACCAAAGATCGCAAATCTCAACTTGAAAGGGAAGAAATATGAAGGTTACAACGGCTGGAAAAATGGAACGAACCAGACAATCCGAGGGGAAAATACCCTGAACAGCGGCAAAAGAAGGGCGAGCAAGGAACGAAGATGTAAAGAGCAAAGGGAGACAGTTGGGTTGCCGCCGGTGACCAATAGGAGCCGCCGACAGTCCCTAAAATTGGAACCTAGATCTGAAAGTTAGAGAGATGGGTAGCGTTATTTTGAAATTAAAGTTAGAGAGATGTGTGGTGCGGTGGCGTGATTCAACATGTTAAGATTATTGAGAATTTTAAAGAGGTTCTCTTCCCTATTCTCGCTGGAAAGCAAGATCAGCCGACTTATATTCCCTGTCGTGTGCGAAAATACCGTCCTGAAAGTGTTTGTTAAGGCGCTGGCATGAACATCCCTCTGGTCGTCCCGAACCCACCGCCGCCAAATTCACAATCTTCATCAATCCTCCGCCGGCGGGATACTTCCCCCCAAAGAGTGACAGAGAATTGATTTGATGGGCGAATTGAACCGATTGCCGATCTGCATGCACTCCGCTTCCAAGGCTTACTCTATGGGTTCTATCTCTCTCTTCCCTATTTTAAAAAGAAGTTTTCCTCTTAGTTTTACTTAGAATGTCCTTACTATTTTTACAATAGCTCAGATTTCAGTTTCATGTTCGCATCACCCTTTCTTTTCATTTTGATTTTTTTCGATGGTTTGGTTCCCTGCTTTAACTCTAATTGTTGTTTTTGCTTCAATTTAGTCTTTTAGGGGTCTCTTTTAAGCTTTGCAATATTAAGATTCACCTACGTTTTTTCTGGTTAACCTTCCTTCACTTCTACTCGTTATTGCACTTTGCATTTATTTTGGAGGTCTTCTTGTTTATTATTCCTCTACTTGCTCTCTGTATTTTGTTGAGTTTATTTTGTTTTTCTGGTTTCCTGTGTTGGGTTTGATTGATGCAGGTTCTGAAATAGAAGTTCCATTAATCCTCATCCCTGATTTCTGTCGCTAGAGGCGCTGCTGCCCACTGTCGTCGTCAGCCTTCACCGCTTGCTGAGGGACGCGTGGCGTAGTCTTATCTCTAAAAAACGGCGAAGCCAATTATCGAGGCATAAAGTGGAAGCGGTGGGCTTCTGTCACTTGTTGATCCTATCATTATATGAAGAAAAGCGGGGGTGGTGGTTTTAGTATGTGTTGGAGTTTTGGCAGTGATCGGAAAAGCAAAGTGCCCCTCTGTCAATTTTATGGACTTAGGGCAGGCAGGGGTCTAAATTTGTTTTGTTTTGCAGGATTGGCTTTTGGCTTTGACGCACACCAGGTGGATGGATTATTTCGGTGTGGCGCTGAAGTATTTCATTCATGAAGATGTTGCTTCAGCTGGTATCCTTTTATTTGATTTCCTTGGGTTCTTCTATTTCATGGGTCTTGTATGGGCTTTGTCTCTATTTTGTTTTGCAGGAGAAAGTGGTTTCGGCTTTTGACGACTTGATGAACTGTTCTCACTCGCTTTATTCACTTTTAACATGCTATATAGATGGAGAACAAAACAAGAACTAAATTCTTCTCGTAGAATACTCGTCAATATGCAAATGTATCTTTTCACCGGAGGTGAAAGATGAAATGATTATAAATGAGGATGACACAACAATTCATGTAGCAAAATTCATGATCATATACCGTAACCTTCGTATGGCGAAATGTGTTACGAAACATATATATGTTGATGTTATTATTATTATTATTATTACTTTGTATGCTTTGGTGCTTAATAGATTAATCATCGTTGAAGAATAGGAACAATAGACTTCATAATCGGTGGAGAAAAACATCGGCCGAATCCATATTCTTTAGCCTTCAAATCGAAAGATAATGACATTTTGAAAAAAGCATCCGAAATTAGTGATGGTACCTGTATCATTGTATGGAATCTGCCAAAAATGGATGCAAAAGAAATTTGACCAAACTGGTGCTTAATTGAGTTAACAATCGGCACAAAATAGCCTCAGAATGAATCTGTGATACGTAACCTTCAAAATCAAAGGAAAATGGTCTAAAAGAAATCGCCAAAAAATTACATAAATACATCTGAAATAAATTCGGCCAAATCAGTGCTTAATGTACTTAATTGTAAGTGGAGAATAGGATCAATAGACTTCATCATAGGTGGAGAATAACCTCATATTGAATCCGTGATCTGTAGCATTCAAAATCGAAAGAAAATGACATTTCTAAAAAGCCGACCAAAAAATTACGAAAATGGCATCCAAAAATAAATCCACCCAAATAGGTGCTTAATTGACCTAATCATCGGTGTAGAATAGGATCAATAGACTTCATCATCGATGGTGAATATACTCGGGCTGAATCCTTATTCTGTAGCTTTCAAAATGAAAAGAAAATGACATTTCGGAAAAATCGCTCGAAATTTGTGATGGTACCCTGTGGAATCTGCCAAAAATGGACCCTTAAGAAATCCGCATAAATCGGTCCTTAATGGACTTATCAACGGTGATAAATAGTCTCAGGCTGAATTCGTGATCTGTAGCCTTCAAAATCCACGGAAATGGCATTCAAAATAAATCTGCCACAAAATTATGAAAATTCTATCCGAAAATAAATTCGCCCAAGCTGATCTTTAATGGACTAAATCATCGGTGGAGAATAAGATCAATAGAATTCATCATTGGTAGAGAATAGCTTTGGGCCGAATTAGTGATCTGCAACCTTCAAAATCAAAAGAAAATGACATTTCGGGAAAATCACCTGAATTCTATGATAGGAATAATAGACTTCATCATTGGTAGAGAATAGCTTTGGGCCGAATTCGTGATCTGCAACCTTCAAAATCGAAATAAAATGACATTTTTGTAAAATCACCCGAAATCTATGATGGTAGCCTTATGGGATCTGCAAAAAAATGGACGTGAAAGAAATCCGCCCAAATCGGTGCCTAATGGACTTAATCATTGGTGGAGAATAGGATCAATTGACTTCATTATCGGTGGAGAATAACCTAGGGCTAAATCCGTGATTTGTAATCTTCAAAATTGAAAGAAAATGATATTTCAGGGAAATAACACGAAATATGTGAGTGTACCCTTTGGAGTTGCCAAAAAAGGACCCGGAAGAAATCTGCCAAAATTGGTGCTTAATGGACTTAATCTTCGTTGAAGAATAGCATCAAGCCGACTCCGTGATGGTTAGCCTTCAAATTCCAAGGAAAATGACCTTTCGAAAAAAATCGCCCGTAAATAACGAAAATGCCATAAGAAAATCATTTCTCCCAAATTGGTGTCTAATGGACTTAATCATGGGTGGTGAATAGGATCAATAGATTTCATTTCCAGTGGAGAATAGTCTCAGGCCGAATCCGTGATTTGTAGCCTTCAAAATCGAAAGAAAATGACATTTCAGGAAAATTGCCCGAAATCTGTGATGGGTGATACCCCTTTGGAATCGGGCTAAGATAAGGTGATTAAGGTGGGTTCCCTTAGTCACATGACTTAGTGAATCTCAGTCCTTCAAGCTCATTTAAATCTGATGGTGTAGTAACTATAGGATTATATAATTATATTAAATAAAATAAAAATTGATTGGACCTCTTCCTTCCGCACGCACTAGAGAAAGAAATACACGGTCGTCAATTATCGGCGAGATCCACTTTTTCGGCGGTGGGGAATTATCCTTTTAACGCTCCAGAGAGAGAGAGAGAGAGACCCCGCCGGCGGTCAGATTTTATGGAGATTGAGACCCCTGTTTGGCGGTCACCTTTTATTTTATGGGGGATTTTCTCTCCAAGTGCAACTACCCGGGGGGGGGGGGGGGGGGGGGGGAGGGAGTAGGGCTGGAAGTTTGGTACCAGCATTTGGGATATACCGAATATCGTACCAAATTTGTCTATATTTGGTATTACCGAATACACGTATTATTTCTTGGGATTGGTATTGAATTTCAATTGTTATTCGGTATTAGGGATTACGGGGTTGGGATCGGTATATACCGAAATACCGATATATAAGCTAGTGTGTATTTTATCCTATCAATTAGACTCTCTCATTAACTACTGCATGACCATCGACCACCAAGAGTGTCATTTAATTATACACAGATCATTCCATAACTATTAATAGTCATCTCTCAACCTCCAATTCGTCAAATTAAAGATTACAAATGACAAGAACTTGAGATGTCTCAACCTCCAACCTCCAACGACTTTGGATTTCCGGCGTCGACGATGGCAGAGACAGATTTTTCGACGGCAGTGTTGGATTCGTGGTGTTTGTAGACCTATTTTGTAATGTTTATAAGTCCAGTTTGTAATGTTTATGTCAATTTGGTTTGTATCGTTTATCCTTCTAGTTTGTTATTTTTGTCTATTGTGTTGGTAATGTTTATATGACCAATTTGTATATATTTTGATTTGTAATATTTGCTACTCTAGTTTGTATACTTTATTTTATGATTTGTATACTTTATAATCATTGATTTGTAATACAATTTTACCGATTTGTATTATAAGTAGTGTTATTTTGTACTATTAGTATGCTTTGTAATGTTTGTTATTTTTTTAATGTTTGTCGGTTTCTTTTATAATGTTTGTAAGCTTTGTTATTTTTGTGCACCATTTTTGTTTTTTTTGTCAACCATGTTTATAATGCTTTTTATCTCTAAAAAACAACCTGATTGACTTTTGGATGAAACTCCTCTATATAGAGATGGAGCCTCCAAATTCAACCCAGGTGTTTTCCATTTTGTATGGTTTGTCACTCTAGTTTGTCATTTTTGTCCACCATGTTTGTAATGTTTGTATGTCTAAAACAAATTCGGGTTGACTTTGGGACGGAGGCCCTCCATATAGGGATGGAGCATCCAAAGTCAACCCGGTTTTTTTCATTTTGTATGGTTTGTATTGTTTGTCGGTCTAGTTTGTAGTATTTGTATAGTTCGTATGTTTTGTATTGTTTAGGAATCTATTTGTAATTGGTTTGTATACTTCGTAATTTTTCATAATAACCAAACTACCCCTATCATAATTAAAAAGCCCTTCCTATCTTTTAACCGTTGGATTGCTGTGTCAAGATCTAAGGACCGAGAGGGGCTTAGTCAAGTGACTAAGCACCCCCCTTAGTCACCTGATCCTTCCTCGTTGGAGTCTGCCCAAAATAGACCAGGAAGAAATCTACACAAATCGGTGTTTAATGGACTTAATCTTTCTTGAAGAATAGTCGCAGATGTAGCCTTCAAAATCCAAGAAAAATGGCATTTCGAAAAAAGCGCCAAAAAATTATGAAAATGCCAACCGAAAATGAATTTGCCAAAATCGGTGCATAATAGTGTATGAAATTGCCTACCAAATCGTGTTTAATGGACTTAATCATCGGTGGAGAATAGGATAAATATACTTCATTATCGGTGGAGAATAGCCTCGGGCTGAATCCATGATTTGTTGCCTTCAAGATCGAAAGAAAATGGCATTTCGGGAAATCGTACGAAATCTGTGATGACCCCTTTGGAGTCTGCCAAAAATGGACCCAAAAGATATCCACCCAAATTGGTGCTTAATGGTCATAATCATCATTGAAGAATAGCCTCGGGCTGAATCCGTGATATGTAGCCTTCAAAATCCAATGAAAAAGGTATTTCGAAAAAAGATCGATTTTTTTTGGGTGGGGTGGGGGGGGGGGGAGGGGGTGGGGGGATGATAGAAAGATATTGGAACATTAATTTTGAAGAGATGCTCAGAGTGGGAGTTTATGTTACACCCCGATCTTTTTAAGTGTCAAATGACTATTTTATCCTTGGATAAATTTATCAAGTTTCACCGTAATATCGAGGAGGGTTAAAAATGTGAACTACTGGTTCGAACGGTGTCGAATTTTGATGTAAAACGACGAAGTTATGGACATAGTTTGGGTTTTGAGGGTGGACCTTGAGCCAGCCAAGGAGCTGGGCTGAGTTATATGGGCGGCCCATTATGGAAAGTTAGTAATGTGGGCTTAAGTTAGAGTTTGGAAGAAGGAAGAGAGGGATGGGCCAATTCTGTTTCACAAGTGGGCTGTAGTGAGGCCCGCTCTGGAGGTAGGTATAAGGAAGGGAAAATAGAGAAGGATGAAGTGGGCTGAAGTCTGTTTAAGGTTATGGAAAAAAAATAAAAATAAAGAGGAACAGTTGGGCTGAAGCCCAACGTGGAAGTGGGGGAGCAAGGAAGAAGAAGCGGGCTTTAGGCCCGAGTTCGAAAAAAAAAAAAACGAAAGAAGGGAAGACGTGGGCCACAGCCCATGAAGAAGATGGGGGCAGCACCAGAGAGTCGCCCGCTGGAAAAAAGAAGAAAAAAAAAAAAGAAACGGAAACAGAGCAGCGGTGGAACGCGAACAGGGGCGGGAGGTCTCCGAGGGAATCGGAGGTAACAGAATGGCGATTTGGGATTAATGACGAATTAAATGGATTAAGGTGAAACGGACTGGGCAGGGAAAGACGAATTCCATTTCATCTCCCCACCACGGCAGGGGAGCTGCTTCTCTCCCATATTCGAGACCTGCCTGCTTCCGAAAGCAAGTTTCCCACCACGGCAGGAGAGCTACTTCGCTCCCATATACGAGACTTGCCTGCTTCCAAAAGCAAGCACGAGGCGAGTGGGGGTGGGGATGTGAGTAGAAGAGGCGGAGCCGCCGGCCGCGGGAGGAAGGCATGAGTTTCTTCAACGTCGGTGACGACTAATG
The DNA here is from genome assembly GCA_946122785.1 of Linum tenue. Lineage (NCBI taxonomy): Eukaryota > Viridiplantae > Streptophyta > Magnoliopsida > Malpighiales > Linaceae > Linum > Linum tenue. Next base: position 7,712,671 of record CAMGYJ010000007.1, on the reverse strand, counting down.
TGATGGAAAGACCACGCCCATATCCTCCGAGATGGCGGGGAGTGAGCGCGATCCGGCACTGGCCTCCCAATTGTGGCCCGAGCAAGAACGATGGGCAGGGCGGTGGCGGATCTTCCACGGAGCTCGTCGCCGGGGCGCGCCTGTCCGAGGAGAAAGAAGAAGAGGACGAGCCAGAGGAGGGGCCGGAGGAGGAGCCGGAGCCGGAGGAGGAACTCGACGGTGGCTGGAGTTGGTGCGGCGACGGCGACATCGTGGAGGTGAGGTGTCTTCTCCCAGAATGTTGGAATTAAATGGCATGCTATTATAAATTTGATGAACAGTGAGGGGCATATGTGTCTTTTTGGATTTGGACTAAAATGTTTAAATCAGAAAGTCGAGATTGGCCTGGAGGACTGAATTGAGAAATTCTAGAATTTTGGGGGCCGAATTGATAAGACCCAGAAATTTTAAGTATCTTTTGGTAATTTGCCATTTTGGGGCAAAAAGGTAATTTTCCAGAATTTTATGGGGAATCCTAGGAATGATTGAATGGAGGAAATTGAGATTGAAATTAACCAAATTGAAGGTCGTTTGGTTAGTTACGCTTAGAGATAAGTGGGTTAAGTTTTGCCTAAATATCTAATAGGAGGAAATGAAAAAGGAAGCGAAGCACGAGGAGTTGGAGCGTGGAGTTTCGGAGGATGACGTGGGTCAACCGTCAATTAAGAAGAGTCGTCTTTTCGAGGTGAGTGTAAAGGGGGTAATATCTCAGTCGTAGGTCTTTTAGTTTATGCCTTTTAATTCAGTTATGTTATTTAATTTTCAAGTAAGCGCGATTATGTGTGTGAGGCATCCCACCGCCTACTTAAGGTGGAGGCACGCGTTGTGCTATGTATGTGTCTGTTTATGATGTATGGATGATGATAATTGAACCCCCGGGCGGTTGGGCCACTACTGGACGCGGTAGATGGTCGGGTCACTACTGGACGACGATACGTAACGCAGTAGTTGACCGGGTATGGACTGGACGGCGATACGTAACGCAGTACCATTGCCTTGAGGATAGGGACACCGGACGGCGATACGTAACGCGGTGATTCCCTAGTAATAAGTATATGAGTAAGGTAGTAGTAGAGAACTTTTATGATTTAAGGATAAAATTTGAGAACCTCTATGAGTTAAAGTTGAAATGAGTTATTAAGGATGAAAGTGAGAACGACTTTCTTCTAAAGAAAGGAAACGCTAATAACGTGTTTTAGAAAGGAGTTTGCTTAGGGCAAAGACCTTAGGAAGTAACGACGAGACTGGCCCCTTCTCACTCACCAGGTTAAGGATGGGTTAGCGGAAGTGGATCCCGAGAAGAAGTAAGATGAGGCAAGCGGTCGTGCCGGTACCGATGATGAGATGTCAAGGAGCTGGGTGAAGAGTATAGTTAAAGTTTGATAGTTGTTTTATGTTTATGGTTATGAGTATATGTACTGGAGATTCAAAGTTCAAGATTTATGTGTTAAGTTGTTTTAAGTATTTGAGATTGAGGTTTTGCCCAAGTGTTGGGGCTTTTTGGTTTAAAATTATTAAATAAAGTCAGTTGGTTATTTTAAAATGTGGTTTGGGTTGCTCCGGAGTGACCGGTTTTCGGTTCGAGTTATGGTTTGGTCTTGAAAAAGAGTCGGGACGTTTCATTTTGGTATCAGAGCCGGCACTCCTCTGTTCCTTGGTCTCCAAGGAATACTGGAGTGACGATCTGAGTTTTTCAGGGTTATGTTTTAAAGGAATAGAAAAAGGGTGTCAGGTTAAAGGTTTGGCCAAACGAGTCAAGGTTCTTTCAGTAATTTTTAGAATCTCCAGTATACTCTAATCGTGATTAGGAAAATAACTATATTAGGCCGCGTGACTCTGATACGTCTTGGGAAGGAGAAGTAGCTGGTTCCTAGAGGGATTGTTTAGTGAAACCCGTTGATAAGTGAGAAGAGAAGGGTCAAGGCGTCTCCGATCCTATGGGGATGTGAGCTTATCATAATAAGGTTCAGAACGGGGCCGAGTATCTAGTACGTCTGCAGGCAATGGCCAAGGAGTTATGACAAATGACGGCTAGCATCGAGAGGAAAGGATGCAATGAGGGTTCGCTAAGATCACGATGATCGAGCTTAGGGATACGACGACTCAAGGAGTAGTAGAGGTTGTACTTTAAACAAAACTAGGGGCCTATAGGCTAAGCAAGCAAGTAGAATCTTCTAGGAGGAATGGCGAGGAGCTACTGAACTCAATTCGGGTATCAAAGCTAGAACCAAGCATCGATAAAAGGGTTCTGAAAGTAAAGGGAATATAAATTCCCATAGTAGAAGGAGTACCTAAGGTCAGACTTGGAGTTATCACGATCAACAAATTTCGAGGTCGAAATTTTCTTAAGGGGGGAGGAAATGTGATGCCTCGACTTCGATTTAAGGTCCAACAACAAGTACTAAGTGAGCCGGAGCGATAAATGGAGTTGGAATTTTGTTCCGCGGTGCAAGTTCAAGGATTTAAAAGGACAAGTAGCTACTCAAAACCTACTCGATGCTAACGAGTTTGGATGGATATCTTTTGTGGCCAAGAGGAAAAATAAAAAGTGAGGTAGACAATGCGAGACAAACAGCGGACATCATTGAGGGTCATATATCAAGAGTGAATTCTTGAGCCAAGGAAGCGCGAGAATGAGGACTATGGAGGGACGAGTCCGATCAAATTTCGAGGATGAAATTTTTATAAGGGTGGAGGAAATGTTACACCCCGATCTTTTTAAGTGTCAAATGACTATTTTATCCTTGGATAAATTTATCAAGTTTCACCGTAATATCGAGGAGGGTTAAAAATGTGAACTACTGGTTCGAACGGTGTCGAATTTTGATGTAAAACGACGAAGTTATGGACATAGTTTGGGTTTTGAGGGTGGACCTTGAGCCAGCCAAGGAGCTGGGCTGAGTTATATGGGCGGCCCATTATGGAAAGTTAGTAATGTGGGCTTAAGTTAGAGTTTGGAAGAAGGAAGAGAGGGATGGGCCAATTCTGTTTCACAAGTGGGCTGTAGTTTGGCCCGCTCTGGAGGTAGGTATAAGGAAGGGAAAATAGAGAAGGATGAAGTGGGCTGAAGTCTGTTTAAGGTTATGAAAATAAATAAATAAATAAATAAATAAATAAAGAGGAACAGTTGGGCTGAAGCCCAACGTGGAAGTGGGGGAGCAAGGAAGAAGAAGCGGGCTCTAGGCCCGAGTTCGAAAAAAAAAGAAAGAAGGGAAGACGTGGGCCACAGCCCATGAAGAAGATGGGGGCAGCACCAGAGAGTCGCCCGCTGGGAAAAAGAAGAAAAAAAAAAAAAAAAGAAACGGAAACAGAGCAGCGGTGGAAGGCGGAAAGGGGCGGGAGGTCTCCGAGGGAATCGGAGGTAACGGAATGGCGATTTGGGATTAATGACGAATTAAATGGATTAAGGTGAAACGGACTGGGCAGGGAATGGATTTGATACAGGGCCGCAAGGGACAGAGACGAATTCCATTTTCATCCCGGCGAAACTCCCCACCACGGCAGGGGAGTTGCTTCTCTCCCATATACGAGACCTGCCTGCTTCCGAAAGCAAGTTTCTCACCACGGCAGGAGAGCTACTTCGCTCCCATATACGAGACCTGCCTGCTTCCGAAAGCAAGCACGAGGCGAGTGGGGGGTGGGGATTTGATGAAGACGTTTACGCCTGTGAGTAGAAGAGGCGGAGCCGCCGGCCGCGGGAGGAAGGAGTTTCTTCAACGTCGGTGACGACTAATGTGATGGAAAGACCACGCCCATATCCTCCGAGACGGCGGGGAGTGAGCGCGATCCGGCACTGGCCTCCCAATTGTGGCCCGAGGAAGAACGATGGGCAAGGCGGTGGCGGATCTTCCACGGAGCTCGTCGCCGGGGCGCGCCTGTCCGAGGAGAAAGAAGAAAAGGACGAGCCAGAGGAGGGGCCGGAGGAGGAGCCGGAGCCGGAGCCGGAGCCGGAGGAGGAACTCGACGGTGGCTGGAGTTGGTGCGGCGACGGCGACATCGTGGAGGTGAGGTGTCTTCTCCGAGAATGTTGGAATTAAATGGCATGCTATTATAAATTTAATGAACAGTGAGGGGCATATGTGTCTTTTTGGATTTGGACTAAAATGTTTAAATCAGAAAGTGGAGATTGGCCTGGAGGACTCAATTGAGAAATTCTAGAATTTTGGGGGCCAAATTGATAAGACCCAGAAATTTTAAGTATCTTTTGGTAATTTGCCATTTTGGGGCAAAAAGGTAATTTTCCAGAATTTTATGGGGAATCCTAGGAATGATTGAATGGAGGAAATTGGGATTGAAATTAACCAAATTGAAGGTCGTTTGGTTAGTTACGCTTAGAGATAAGTGGGTTAAGTTTTGCCTAAATATCTAATAGGAGGAAATGAAAAAGGAAGCGAAGCACGAGGAGTTGGAGCGTGGAGTTTCGGAGGATGACGTGGGTCAACCGTCAATTAAGAAGAGTCGTCTTTTCGAGGTGAGTGTAAAGGGGGTAATATCTCAGTCGTAGGTCTTTTAGTTTATGCCTTTTAATTCAGTTATGTTATTTAATTTTCAAGTAAGCGCGATTATGTGTGTGAGGCATCCCACCGCCTACTTAAGGTAGAGGCACGCGTTGTGCTATGTATGTGTGTGTTTATGATGTATGGATGATGATAATTGAACCCCCGGGCGGTTGGGCCACTACTGGACGCGGTAGATGGTCGGGTCACTACTGGACGGCGATACGTAACGCAGTAGTTGACCGAGCATGGACTGGACGGCGATACGTAACGCAGTACCATTGCCTTGAGGATAGGGACACCGGACGGCGATACGTAACGCGGTGATTCCCTAGTAATAAGTATATGAGTAAGGTAGTAGTAGAGAACTTTTATGATTTAAGGATAAAATTTGAGAACCTCTATGAGTTAAAGTTGAAATGAGTTATTAAGGATGAAAGTGAGAACGACTATCATCTAAAGAAAGGAAACGCTAATAACGTGTTTTAGAAAGGAGTTTGCTTAGGGCAAAGACCTTAGGAAATAACGACGAGACTGACCCCTTCTCACTCACCAGGTTAAGGATGGGTTAGCGGAAGTGGATCCCGAGAAGAAGTAAGATGAGGCAAGCGGTCGTGCCGGTACCGATGATGAGATGTCAAGGAGCTGGGTGAAGAGTATAGTTAAAGTTTGATAGTTGTTTTATGTTTATGGTTATGAGTATATGTACTGGAGATTCAAAGTTCAAGATTTATGTGTTAAGTTGTTTTAAGTATTTGAGATTGAGGTTTTGCCCAAGTGTTGGGGCTTTTTGGTTTAAAATTATTAAATAAAGTCAGTTGGTTATTTTAAAATGTGGTTTGGGTTGCTCCGGAGTGACCGGTTTTCGGTTCGAGTTATGGTTTGGTTTTGAAAAAGAGTCGGGACGTTTCAGTTTATTTTGGTCATGGTACTAGAAAATGGAACCCAAGAATGGCACCTGATAAACGCTTATGCGCGATCGAGTTTTAAATTTATAAGTCGATGCACACTCTCTATTCAATTATAACGAAGCCAAGTATAACCTAGCTAGGTTGTAGTAAAGTGGCTCGGTCGTATCCCTAGCTAATCGAATCGGTAGTTGGGTGAAAAGTCTAATCTAATCTACTCCTAAACAACCAACCGAGTGGTCGGGAGAAATCTAGAGATAAGGTAGTTGTCTAGGGTTAAATCCTCCTAGATATGGTCGTCATGTAGGGTTAAGGGAATATGGTGAGAACTCTTTTCTGTGGGCTTTCATGGTTGCCTCCTTTAAACCCATATAAGTCACTTCGATCTACGCTATCGTATATGGGAAATTAAGCTCTAGCTACTTTCCATGGATACTATCCACCGTCCACACCGAGGTTTTATCCCGTGTTCTATCTAGGAAGGCTACCTATGGCAGGGGTTCGGTCTCCTCGACCACCATAGATCCCTATTCATACATCTAACCTCAAAGCTAGAATAACATTCAAATCAACTAGATAAACACATTCATACACAACCTATAAACTAGGGTTCAACTTCCCTAAACAACCATTAGAGATTCAAATCATTAGAGAGAAGAAGAAAACACAAACTAGAAGAGCGGAGTGATGGAATCAAGTTTCTTCTCCTTGCTTGCACCTTCTACTTGCTCCTTGGGTTGATTGGATCTTCAATGAAGCTCTCACAAGGTGTTTCCCTCTCTAAAACACTAAAAAACCCTAACTTTCTCACTCTAGGGTGGCTCTCCATTTTCTCTCCAGCAGCTCCGCTATTTAATAGGCACTAGAAATCTCAGGCTAGTTCGCGGCCAGAAGACAGAAGATCACAGCCGCGAACTTACGTGTCGCTGGCGTCAATGCAGTCAAAATCGCACTTTAAAGCGTAAAAACAAACATTTTTACGTATCCAGGTCACTAAAACGATTCAGTTTTCACATAAAATCGTTTTGTACTCAAAATCGTGCAAAAGCGTAAGCGCAAGCGTTAAAATCGGTAAAAACTGTCAAAAACGCGTTTCTTAAGCGATTTTGTACGATTCCAGTTCATGACCATAAAAGTGACGATTTTGCGGAGCTGAGTAAGCAAACTGGTTCGACTCTCCCATGGCGGCTTATGATTCATGACTGTTGGTGACTACTACAGTGGAGAGGTGATTGCAAGTGGGATTGGGTTGAGACTCAGATAGCGGCGGGACGACGGAGCCATGTTCTCACAGGCTCCATCTCGCAGATCAACAGCCAAGTAATTAATCTTCGGGGTTTTCTTCTCTCTGCAGCGGTGGAGGCGGCTGTAGTTACGTCACTAGCGAGATGGACCAAGGCGGTGACGAAAATTGAAGGGATGGGTGAGGATTGGGAGACAACGAAAGTTGAATAGATGGGGAGAGGAGAGGACATGAAACATTCCATTTTTTATGTTATTAATGATGATTGCTATTTTTTTTATTTTTTATTTTCATTTACGGTATAAATTATAACACATTAAGTCATTAACACTAATTGGAGGTGGTTACAAAAAAAAGGGGGAAAAAGCCGTTCGGTCGTCGTCACCATCTTTGCATCTACTTTATAATCGATCCAAATTAGTTTATGTGTGAAAAGTTACATTTTCAAAAAAAATTTGTATACATTTTCACTTATCTAAAATCTATACGCTCACATTTTACATAATACATGTTGTACTTAACAATTTTTTAGCTATTTTATAGGATGCATAAAAACGTACGTTTTTACGCTTTGATTCTACGCTTTACGATTTTACCCCTTTTCCGCTTCTAAGTAGAATGGCGCTTTTGACTGCATTGGTTGGCGTGATCTTTTTTCTCAGTCTGGATCAACGTTGCTCGTGAAGAGAGTAGGGAAACTCTCTGTTCTCCCAGCGACGCCTCTGATATGATCCAAATCCGAAGAGAAACCTCGAACTCGGACTATATAACCAAAGTACGTTACTTCAACGATCTTTTCTTGAACTCGAAAATAAAAGAAGATACTGAATCAATCGGACAATCCCAACTCGTGACAAAGGGCAATAGGTATATTAGACCAATCGGACAGAATCAACTCGTGGAAAGGGGCAATTGATATAGGTCGATGCTCGCCACAACTAGACGCGCTCTCTTGTTGATAAGAGACACGTGAAACTCCTGGAGACTCTCGACAGAAGCTTGCTGTTTACACCATAAAATTTGTCTTGCACCACATTGGTGAGTTACAAGATAATCAATGAGTTTATAAGTCCACACCCATTATAACAATTAATATTGTTTAAGTTGCGCCTTTTGGATATTGATTTTAAGCCCAAGCCACTAAGTCTGGAGAGTGACATGCCGCCTTAGCGAAGAGGGCCATGTCCATCTAAAATCTAGAAGCATGTGTCGCCTCATGAAGAGGGCCATGTCCATCTAGAAATCGAGGAGCACATGCCGCCCCAAGATCAAGACTGAATGATTGAAAAATAAACTAAGTTTGGAAGAGGTACATGCCGCTTCAAGGAGAAGCACGTGCCATCTCGCTTCACGAGAAGAGGCATGGACGCGAGACAAGATGAGACGTCCATGTCGAGTTAGGAGAAGGGGAATGGATGGGAGACAAGAGGCTTAGGGATGATTGAAAAACTAAGTATGAGAAAGCCATGTAACTTCAAGAGAAGGGCCATGTGCATGATTGGGATATCCATGGTCGTGTCACGAGAGGGGCCATGGACGCAAGGCCGCGAATCACACTTCAAAGAAGACAAAGATATTCTAAGTATGGAGAAGGACTTGTCGCTTTAACGAGGAGGGTCATGTCCCTCTAGAGATCGAGAAGGTCATGTCGTGTCACAGGATGGGCCACGAGCATGAATGAGAGCTCCATGGCCGCGAATGAAGAGGCCATGCCGCCTTATGACCAAATTCGAATGACCTAAAAATAGTATACGTCTGGGAAGAACATACCGCTTCACGAGAGGGTCCATGTGCACGATTGAGAGGTCCATGCCGCCTCATGAGAGGGGTCATGGACACAAATAAAAAGGGTGCGGTGATGGAGCATTATATCACTAGTGAATATGTCTCAAGAGGTCCATGACCGTTAGACAAGAAGGCCATGGACATGAGTAAGAAGGTCATGGCCGTAAGACAAGAAGGCCATGGACATGAGTAAGAAGTCCATGGCCGCGAGGCAAGAAGACCATGACCCCCTTTGTGAGACACCACATGCTTATCAAAAGACTAGCATGACACGAGATTCAGAACAAGACCAGGCGAGGCAAGCTACACTCCAAGACCCACGACGGTTACAAGAGAGGCCCCTAGGCGGTTGAAGGAGTAACCACCACTATGAGGAAGCAGGGAGCGGTTCTTTTTGGGAGTTATCCAAGAGGCGGTTTTCTACCGAAGAAGGGGGAGCGGTTCTTTGTAGCAGTTATCCAACAAGCGGTTTTCTATGGCGGTTACCTCCTCGTGGCTATAAATAAGAGGAGGGGTGAACAGAGACAAAGGTCCCAAAACCACACAACTGACACACATGTCAAGTTTATCCTTTACCTTTTCTCTATCATGTAGCCATAGATATAGTTCGTAGTTTGGAGCTCTCGTCGAACCTCCATAGGAGTAGAAGTAATTTGATTTAGATCTCGTTCCCAGAAACCATCAATCAAACACCCTCGTTCGAACTTTGTTTGAAGAGGTGTGAGCCATGTCTGAGTAATCGTTGCCCAAAGAAGTCAAAGGTGCATTAATCTCATTTCAACGCAAGTTTTCTCGTCGGAAAACACTTGCATAAAAGAAACTCGTTCGTATTGAACTCGAAACTTGACTTTGATTTCTCAAAATTGGTTACAAAATTCGTAACTCTTACACCCTCTATTTATAGAGGTGACAAAAACATAAAACTAACCTTCCAGAAATAGGAAAACAAATCCCAAACTAAATAGTAAACATAATACTAATTAAATAAAAACTAAAACTACTATTAAAATTTCTAGATAATTAAAATGATAATTAAACACATAAACTCCAATTAACTCCGCTGCGCTTGTACTTGCTCCGCACGCATGCTTCCTTCTCCTGGGCGGAATTGGAATTCCGGTCCATCAACTTCCTTAGCTAGCTAGTCTTCACGTTGGCCTTGTATCAACCTCACCAACCACTAATTGATTCACCAATTAACCCATGCTTCACATGAATGAACCCAGCCATGCCATATATTAATTAACCATCCAATAAATCAACCCAGGCCATTTCAATTCCACCACGAGTTGAAGACAAAGCCACACGACCCAAGCTAATTCATGCACACCATGATTCCTTTTTGTCCATCTTAAAACGCTCCTAATTGATCCATAAATCGTTGAATCCGAATCTTTATTTTTGGACCACGGGAATTAAACATCGTGCTAGTCGATATCGCATCATTCCCTTTGTCTTGATAGTGAGGATCATATTATTCCCCCTTCTTAAGGAAAATTTGTCCACGAATTGTAGAGACATCATTGAGATGAAAATCCTCCACGGATCTCTGAACTTCTTGTCGATTCACCAAACCAACTTCTTCTTCTTCTTCTTCTTCAGAAATTGAATCCCCAATGACGAAATCATTATGATCAAATTTAGGAACGATTGGTAATTGCTCCATAATTTTTGTTGCTTCAACTTCTCCATCAAAATATGATTTCGCCATATATTGCTCATTGAATTGATCAACTTCAACTGCAACCAATCATGGCACATCAACAAAAACATCTTCTTTCTTCTCTTTAATTAATGTTGATGTTGTGGTGCTAGGAATATCTTGTAGCTGATCTGCTTGACTCTCGATATAAACTTCTGGATTTTTCTCTTGTATCTCAATGGTAGCCTCAAACAGTTGATCTTGCTTTGGATTTCCTATCGACAAAGGAGTTTCGGTTTGGATTACCATTGCAGGCGCATTAATCCCCACTAAAGCATCCAATCGAGCAAGTTTGATGTCCCATCGTTCTGCTATTCGTTCTTGCCCTAGAAGAATAACTTCTATCGTCGTGAGCGCTTGCTTCATCATCTCCACCCATCATTAACTTTGCTCCATTCTTGATTTTCAAGAGCTAACAAGAACCACAAAAACAAAAACAAACAAAAAACACAATTATTTTTTTTCTTTTGCACACGTTTCATGTAACACCCCGATCTTTGGGTTTAGGTTCGACCAACAATAAATGGACGGGTTGGACCAAAAGTAAATACAAAAACTCAAACCAAAACGTAGTTGATAGACCGTTAATTGCACATGTTTTTACCCCAATTCTTGAGCCGTTTGAGATGTTGATTCTTGTGTTTTAGGCCGATTTCACGCTAGGTTGTTTTTGTTTGTGATATTTCAGGTCCTACTACGTGAATGAAGGTTTGGGAGCGAGTTCGGGGTCGATGGGACGAATATCGGATGTGTGGCGAGGCGCTAAGGAAGCCACACGGGCACTCATAAAACCCACACGGCCGTGTAAGGAACCAAAGTGGCCGTGTGGGATTTAGCGAGGCTTCACACGGGCACCTTGGGATTTCCACACGGCCGTGTGTCCCTGGCCGTGTAGGAAGCCTGAAGTCCACTTAATCGGAACTTCGCGTTTTGACACTCACACGGGCAGCTGGGTAAGCCACACGGCCGTGTGATCGGGAAAAGTTGGGTTTTAACCCAATTTCGAGCAAAAGGAGAGGGGATCGACTTTTTGGAGCAAAAACAGAGCTCTAGAGAGAGAAAGTGCGAAGAACTCATCCTAAGAGTGGTTTTGGAGCTGGGTTACATCAAATCAAGTTTGGAGATCATCATAGGAGTGAAAATCATCATCCCAGAGCATATTCTTCCCATTGTTATGAGTATGACTGCTTTGTATTCTGTTTTCCCCTCTCTCTCTGGAGTAGAACTTTCTCTCACTTGGGTATGAAGAACCCTAGTTCCTTGTGTTAGGGATCTTGTTTGTAATGACTTGGGATTGTTATACTATTTGATTATAATCGAATGATGCATGATTCATTGAATTAATTGAAGTCTGATTAGCTTTTCTTGATTTCTGCTGCAACTTGAGATAGATAGAATCTGATTAGGTTGTTAGAGCTTCATCATTCGGTAGTGGTAGATTGGTTATACGAGAGTTAGTCAATCTACTGCTTTGTACTGGAATCCAATTACGGTAGTGGAGTTCTGTGTTCATAGCCTCAGCTTTCTATTCCAATTAGGAGCACAAAGACATCTTGCATTGATATGGGCCTAAATGGGTGGAAACCCAATACTTGTTCACCTTGGGTTTTATGGGAGCCCATGGTGAACTAGTATATAAGGAGCTTGAGGTTGTGGTCCCCAATACACCAAGACCAAACAATCTCATCTTCTCCCCATCAGGAAGATGAGAGCTCTACCGTAAAGGAACTATGGAGGCTTGGTTGAGGAAGATCACAAAACCTCCCGGATCGTGCTCCCAGAAGTATCGTCCGGTTGCATATCGTCGTCGTATGTTTTCCGCATCAAGATCCAGAGGATCAACCGATACGAATCCAGGTATTCCTACTAATCTTTGATAATCTGATAGGATGAAGATCCGGGGATTACATATGTTAAAGTAATTTCTAACAGAGGATTCCAGGAGATTTTCACGTGTCTCTTATCAACTAGAGAACGCGTCTAGTTGTGGCGAGCATCTACCCTATATCAATTGCCCCTTTCCACGAGTTGATTCTGTCCGATTAGTTTAATATACCAATTTCCCTTTGTCACGAGCTGGGATTGTCCGATTGATTCTGCATCTATCTTTATTTTTCGTATTCAAGAAAAGCTTCAAAAATCCTTAAAAAGAAGGATGGCTGCGTACTTTGGTCATATCATCCGAGTTCGAGAGTTCTCTTCGAATTTGGATCATATCAGTCCTCACCCTAAATCTAGGTTCAATCATGCAAGGCACAAAATTTCAACCTCACTTCACTACCTAATCCGATTCTCCACAATTCACAAAGGTAGAGTCGAAAACAAACCTGGAGACACAAGTGGGACGTAGGAGGAAGTGAGGTGCGGGCGAGGACCATGAAAAACGGTCGAAAAACTGACCGGAGGGGGGTCACCGGAACTTCGTCGGAAGCTCGTCGGAGACTCGCTGCCGGTGACTTGGCCGAAATAAAGTATACTCCAAATCTCCCCAAAATCTCAGCACAAGCCAGTTTTGAGGAGCGGAGGCTGGGTATGACGTTGGTTTTGGGTTTTTCTTGCTAGATATGGGGGAAAGATCGAAAAAGCAAAAGGTTTTCGCGTTTTGCAACGAAGATTTGAATTTTCCGGCGAGAATTTGGTCGTGAAGTGAAGGGTCGCCGTTCATGCCCCTTTTATAGGCATAGTTCTGAGTTCACGAACGCGTTGCCCAGTTCACGGTCTTAGCGACCGTGAACTCGCAAATGCGTCCGTGAACAAGGAGTGGTTGACAGGTGGTGAACATGCATCAGCACCCAGTTCACGGACGCGTTTGCTTGTTCACGGTCTTAGCGACCGTGAACTCAGCAATCCGTCCGTGAACTCAAGTGAAAACAGGGCACTTATGCAAAAAAATTTGACTCAACCTATTCCTCCGTGCCTCCAAATCGATCAGAACACAACCATAAATCGCAAAATCACAACAGTCGTCACGGGGACACCACTTCACCACTCGAACCCTTCACAAGACACTAAGACTAAAACTAAGGAAAAGAAAACAAACCTCCGTTGGGTTTCCTCCCAACAAGCGATTGTTTATCGTCATTAGCTTGGCGGTTGGGGATCAATCACGACTTCAAACGTGATGACACCGAGAGCAGATCCACCCCACTCTCGTGGCGAGGCTTGTAGCCTCCCATCTTAGGTTCCTTAAGTTGGCCCTCTTGGTTGGCCAACGTTGCCTCGTCCTCCCCGTCTTCTGGGTCAAAGCTTCATTCATCCTTCTTCTCCAAGCATTCAATCTTGGTCCTTTGGGCTTAGGACCCGTTTAACTTCCTGGTCAACATCATCAAAGACAACACAAGTAATGGTGGGGTTTGCCTTGAGAGGCTCTCTACCACTCTCATTCACATCATTTGAAACTACCCCCTTCACTTCATCACTCCTAAACCTAGGATCAATTTCAAGCTTGATTCTCTCCTTACCATCCCTCAAAATTAGGGTCCCCTCATCAACGTCTATCAATGCCTTGGCGGTTGCAAAAAAGGGACGACCGAGGATGAAGGGCATATCCGAGTTCTCACTTATGTCGAGAATCACGAAATCGGCCGGATAGCAAAACTTGCCCACTCTCACCATCATGTCCTCCACTATACCTCTCGAGCTAATGACCGAATGGTCGGCTAAGGTGATGCTAAGCTTAGAGGTCTTAAGTTCACCTACTTCTAACTTTTTGAAAAGCTTGTAGGGCATCACATTCACACTAGCTCCTAGGTCCACCAAGGCATTGTCTATATGGTGATCACCAATATCAAGAGGGATAGTAAAGCTACCTGGGTCGGACCGCTTTTCGGGCAAGCGGTCGAGGAGGAAAGGCGAGCACTCCTCGCCAAGAGTCACGTTGGCGAGGCCTTCAAGCCTTTGCTTCTTGATGAGGAATCCTTTGAGGTACTTGGCATATCTTGGCATTTGCGCCATGGCTTCGAGGAACGGGATGTTGAGGTGGAGGTTGCGTAGCATTTCCATGAACCCTCCACACTCGTTGTCCAACCTCTCCTTGTACATCCTTGTGGGATAAGGAAGAGGTGGCACGTATCCATCCTCCGACAATGCCTTCCTTGCCGAGTTCCTCTAATTCCTTGAGGGCTTTTTCTCTCCCTTTTTCCGGATGGTTTCTTCCTTGTTAGAATCCTCGTTCTCCACCACTTCATTAGTGACGACTTCCGGAAACACCTTCACACTTCTCACTTGAAGTGCATTCACCCCGACTTGATTGGGATTCGCCACGGTTTGGGAAGGCAATGCTCCCTTGGGTCTCTCGGTGAGGATACCGGCAAGGTTGCCGATTTGAACTTCCAAGCGTTGAAGGCTCGCTTGATGGCTTCGAAGACCCGCCTCAACCGAGGTAAACTTGGTAGTCGCCACTTCCATAAATTGCTCTATCTTCTCGAACTCACAAAGGTGTTCACTAGGTCCTCAAGCTTGGATAACTTATCGGGTTGATGTTGTTGTCGAAACCCTAGGGCACCTTGTGGTTGGTACGGTTGTTGAAAGTTTGAGCCTTGGAGTTGGGGCCTTTGTTTGATGAAGGTCGGCCGAGGTAGGAAGTTCCCCGTGGGGCCTTGGAAATCCGGGGGCCTCGGATTAGCCGGTGATGCCCAAGCAAAGTTGGGGTGGTTCCTCCATTTGGGGTTATAAGTATTGTTATACGGGTTTTTGAGCCTAGCATTTGCCACGAAGTTGACTTGCTCCTCCGGAGTGGTTGCCTCCTTTATTGCTTGGCACTCCGCCATCTCGTGGCTAGTACTCGAGCACCAGTCGCACGACATTACTCCCGTGTTCCTTGCCTTTTATCTTCAAGCATAACCTCAAGCAACTTATCCAACTTTGCCTCAAGCGGAGCACTCGCTCCCACGCTTCTCACTCCCCTGTCATTGCTTCTTCTTCCACTTCTAGTCAACCCCCAATCATACCCCCTAAGGACCATATCTTCTAGGATCTCGGTTATTTGGGGCGGAGCCATATTCATCAACTTCCCCTGACACAAGGAGTCAATGAGGATCTTATCTTCTTGCATTAGGCCTCCGTAGAAGGTTTCAATCCGAAACTGTTCTTCAAACCCGTGGTGAGTGCACTGAAGAAAGTAATCGGATTGCCTCTCCCAAGCATCCCTCAAGGTCTCGTCCTCTTCTTGTTCGAAATGTGTAATCTTCTTTCTCCACTCCGCCATCTTCGAAGGCGGGCAATAACGAGCCATAAACTTGTTGAGGAGGTCGTCCCATGAGGTGATAGACCGAGGTGGGTGGTTGTTTAGCCACCTAAGTGCCTTCCCCAAGAGTGAGTATGGGAAAAGCCTTAGTTGCAAAGCTTCGGCCGGCACACCATTAATTTTCAAGATCAATGTGAGCTACAATAATCTCTGCACGTGCTCTCTTGGTGACTCGCTTTCATTGCCGTGGAATAGAGAATTACTTTGTATCATAGTCACTAGAGCCAGCTTGATCTCGAAATTGTTTGCCACCACCAGAGGATGTAGGATCGGCGATTGAATGTCCGCCGGCCTTGGGGCCATATAGTACCCCATCGTCCTTGGGGCTCCTTCTTCTCCCGCCGCAACATTCATATGGCGGGCTTGAGCGCCTCCTTCTTGTCTTTGGTTCCCCGCCATTTCCTCTTCAACGACGGGTTCAACTTCGACTTCTTCAACTCCTCCTCCACTAACACCGGAACTCAATTGTTGTCCCCCTTTTTCACTCCTTCTCCTTGCCTCGGCTAGCTCTCTCTCCCTTGCTAGGATTCGAAGAGTTCGGTTTATGTCCTCATCAAGTGGTAGTAAGGGTGTCGGGTTGCTTCGGGTCATGCACCACCTACACACAATCGGAAAACACCAAGTCTAACACAAGCAAAGAACACACACACTTGCAAAACTGGTAATTAAAAGCTAGTTAACAACCAACAACTTTTACAGAATAATATACC
The DNA here is from genome assembly GCA_946122785.1 of Linum tenue. Taxonomy (NCBI): domain Eukaryota; kingdom Viridiplantae; phylum Streptophyta; class Magnoliopsida; order Malpighiales; family Linaceae; genus Linum; species Linum tenue. Next base: position 7,696,543 of record CAMGYJ010000007.1, on the reverse strand, counting down.
GTTGTCACCGGCAACGGCGCCAAAAACTTGACTCGCACAAAACTACACCACAATAAAACCCTAATTAGAGCCCAAGTTTTTAAACTCTAATCGGGTGCAGTATAGGGCAAGTATTTAGATATCGACTCGGGCCGGTCCGTCTAATCCTATTTCCATTGTTGAAATCATTATCTAGCAACAAAACTTGGTTTAAAAGGTTTGCTAATTGAAATAAAAGAAAGCAAAGGTGATTAGGTTTGAAAACTCTTTTGTGGGAAAGTCACTCAGGTGTCGCTTCCCCCTAACCGCTACCATGCTACGTGGATTGGAACGATTTCCTTGGGCACGTTAATCGTGAACCGCAGAGGAATGCATATGTGGTCGGAGACAACAGTCTCAATTGCCAAACCGAGGTGAGGATGAAAGGCCATGTCACTCGACCCTCTCGGTTTGGACAATTGGTAATTGACTTACTCCCTCACTCAACTCTAAGGTCTGACGGTTTAATCATGATTAATCGACTTGTTTATCTTAACATTGAGGGTTGCCCTAACTAAACATAGTTTAGGTGGCTTAGAAAGTGGAAGGAAAACCAATCCCATTGAGTCTCACTTGAAAGGGGGATTTTCCTCTCTAAACTAGGCTAAGGTGGCAAATTAGATTACTAGCACCCAAATGCACAAACTTAGGAGTGCTATGCACAATCCCTAGGTTGCTAAGCACCTAAATGCACAAACCTAAGGATGCTAAGCACAAAATATGCACAACCCCTAAGTTGCTAAGCACAAGCATGCACAATCATGGTGAATAATGCCTCAATCATTGAATTGAACAATACCCAATGTCAATTATCCAAAACACATACACGAAAACTACATGGTAGAGTTAGGGTTTCACTACACCCAAGTGAAAGGAGGTCTACTCCATGCTAGAAGTGGGAAGAACAAAAGGGGAAAAGGTGGTAACCATCTTAATTTGAGGATGCTCCCTCTCTTCTTAACCCTTGAGTTGAGCTTTCCTTGGGGGAAATCTTCCCAAAATATGCCTTGAAGCCAAACCCTAACCTTCTTCTTCCCTTTGGTTTTGTTTCTCTCACTAGAATGCTGAAGAAGGTGTTTCACACAAAAGTGGGCTCTCCCCTCTCTCCTCCTTTCAGCTCCTCTTTTAAACCCGAGAAGAGCTGAGTTCGCGGCATGAGTTCACTGCCGTGAACCATCAAACGTGTCCATGAACACAATGCGTGCGCCAAAACACTCCGCATCGCTCACGTCTGTTCACGGTCAACTGCTTGTGTTCACGGTCTTAGTGACTGTGAACTCCCCTTGTGTAAGTAACCTTCAAATTGGCTCTGGACGCCTCGCGATTCACGGTCAAATCCCCTTCTTCACGGTCTTGCATGACCATGAACTCCTTCAGTTAGCCGTGAAATAGATCTTTTTAACATCTTATCCCGGTTTTCGATCCTTTTCGCCAATCTTTCGACTCCGAAGCTGGTTTCACCTGTTAAATCTTGAAACACACTCGAACACAAAGAACCTAGCGTAAAACCAACCTTTAAGGAGCGAATTTGGCACAAACATCTAAGTTAAACAAGGGAAAAACATGTGCAATTAGGCCCGAATCATAAACGTAAATGCATAGACTGATAACGAAAACTACTCTAACCCCCTTTAACCACGCACCTGATAATCGAGCCAAATGACTCGATGTTCCCACCAAATATTGTGAGTTGAACCTTCACCCTTATAAACAACATACTGCTTGTAGTGGCCACGTCCCAAACAAGGATTTAAGCTGTACTTATAAAGCCCCAAAACCCAAGACATTTCGTGACCCAATTCCTTCACGATAGGAAACAGTTGCTTCCCATCTCTAGCGAGCTTGTCCTATTGATTGTTCTTGATCTTGATCTTCCCGACTGAAACCCCTCGTACCTGCCACACGTAAATGCCTTCGATGTCACTCTTATTTTCTGATCGGTTGCTTCTAATCTCTAGCGAAACGTAAATGCCTTTGATGTCCCTCTTATTTTCTGTTCGGTTGCTTCCAATCTCTACCGAGCTTTTCCTATTGATTGTTCTTGATCCTCCTGACTGAAACCCCTCGTACCTACCACATATAAATGCCTTCGATTTCCCTCTTATTTTCTGATAGATTCTCCTTTCCGATATACAGGGTTCCTTGTTGAGTAACCATGTGAGCGAGCTCCACAGCTCCCCCTCGCTTTCTATCTGGATCTCAGCCGCCGCTATGGAAGGAGAGTTGGGTCTTCGTAGCTCTCGTTTCTTGGATTGAGATTAGTCGAGCTAGGGAAAGGAGTTTTGAGCGGCGGATCCGCCAATTTCCCCTACTAAATTTTCATATGTAAAATATATATACCATGGCCGTACCATCATATTAGGGCTTAGTTTGGATTCGTTCATTACCCTTAGCGATGGTCGAGCAGTTCTCATCAATTTGGCACCCACCTTCCTGATGAGCGCCAAATTCCAGTGATTCCCACCACCTTCCTGATGGGGGCGGCCTGTGTTAGAGAGAGACTGGATAGAGCCCTCTGTTCGCAATCTTGGCTTGACCACTTTCCTGATACCTTGGTCAAGCACTTTACGGATCAGGGATCGGATCACCGAGCGCTCCTCCTTTCTGATAAACCCTATGTTCGGAATAGTCGCCCTCTCTTCCGGTTTGATGCGCGATGGGTGGATAACCCTGAAGTGAATGCTGGCCTGACGGCTGTTGTCCTCCCGGAGGAAGTGCGGAAAACTGTCTTTGCAATGGGTGCTAAGCAAGCCCCTGGTTTTGATGGGTTCACGGGCAAATTTTTTAAAGCCTTTTGGGGTATTGTAGGTGATTCGGTGGTTGACGCAGTCTGCTCGTTCTTTACAACGGGAAGGATGCTCCGAAGCTTCAATCATACCTGGCTCACTTTGATCCCCAAAGTGGATAATGTGGAATCCATGAGGCAGTTGCGCCCTATTAGTCTATGCCAGTTTGTGTATAAAATCGTAACTAAGATCATGGCTGAACGATTATCGGGCCTTTTACCTAACATTGTTTCCTCGGGACAAAACGCTTTCATTAAGGATCGCCAAATTGTGGAAAATATCCTCCTTGGACATGAGTTAATGGATTACTTGAAAATCAAAAAGCAAGGTAAGAAGGGGTACATGGCTCTTAAGGTTGACATGGAAAAGGCCTATGATAGAGTTGAATGGCCGTTTCTTCTTGCAGTTTTGGACAAGATGAGTTTTAACTCAGTCTGGGAGGGGTGGATACATGAGTGCCTCCGGTCGTCTTCTTTCTCGGTCCTGATGAATGGTACTCCATCTGGGTTCTTCAGACCATCGCGGGGCTTGCGGCAAGGAGATCCTCTATCACCTCTTCTTTTTGTGCTTTGCACTGAGGGGTTTGCGGCACTCTTGCGTAAGGCGATCGGGGATAAGAGGCTGGCAGGGGTTAAGGTGGCCCCGCGCGCCCCACGTATCTCGCATTTATTTTTTGCTGATGATTCTTATTTGTTCCTGCGGGGCACTCTGCAGGAGTGTGAGAATTTAATTACAGTACTAAATGAATACGAGGAACTCAGTGGGTAGCATGTCAATTTGGAAAAATCGGCCGTTTGTTTTAGTAAGAATATTTCTCTTCCTGATCAGGAGTTCTTGGCTGCGATTTTGGGAGTTGGAGCTGTTGGGGTGCATGATAAATATCTGGGTCTCCCCACTTTGATTGCTCGATCTAAGATGGATACCTTTCGGTATTTGGAGGCGAAGCTATTGGAAAGGCTTCAGGGGTGGAAATGTAGGACCTTATCCTGGGCAGCTAAGGAGACGCTGATTAAGTCCATTGCCTTGGCTTTACCTTTGCATGTCATGTCCTGTTTCAAGATGCCTCTCTCGTTGTGTCGCCTATTGGACAAGCATGTTGCTCGCTTTTGGTGGGGTGATGAGAAGGGTCACTCGAGAATCAGGTGGATGGCCTGGCGGGATATGTGTAAGAGTAAGCATGAGGGGGGAATGGGCTTCCGCCGGTTTGAGCATTTCAATCAAGCTCTTTTAGCCAGGATCGGCTGGCGTATGTTAGTTGAGCCCCAATCTCTTCTAGCTCAACTCTATAAGGGTAAGTATTTCCCCTCCGGGCATTTTCTCAACGCGAAATCCAGGTCGCGTCCTTCCTGGGGCTGGCAAAGCATCTTGTATGGTCGTGATTTGTTGGAAATGGGCGCTCGGCGTCCCTGCTTCGGTCCCCCTGGATTCCTCAGCTGCAGCTTGACCCCCTGAGATATAATCCGGTGGTTCTTCCTGTGGGGGGTGATCCCACGGTGGCTGAGGTAATTTGTCAAGGGGAAGGGCGTTGGTGTGATTCCAAGCTCAGCCTGTGGTTTGATTCGCCTACTTGCTGTATTATAAAAACTATTCCCCTCCCCAGGAAGGATCTTGCTGATAAATTGATATGGCATTGTACTCCTGTTGGGGTGTTCTCGGTCAAGTCAGCCTATCATCTGGCTGTCTCCCTTGATAGGAGGAGGGGACGGTGGAAGGCGTCAGCTAGTTGGATGGATAGATCTAGTTGGATCAGGTTGTGGGAGGCGAATATTCACCCTAAGCTGAAAGTCTTCGTTGGGCAAATTCTCAATCGAACTCTACCCACCACGGAGGCCCTTATTGAACGCAAGGTTCCTGTCCTCCCTCGTTGCCCGGTCTGTTGGGGTGGCCCGGAAACAATGAAGCATCTGTTTCTGGATGGTCCGGTGGTGCGTGAGCTCTGGGGCCTCTCCGGGTTAGAGTACCTAGGGGAGGGTTTGCCTCGCCATACTTTTCCTCTGTTTCTTAAAGGCTTAATGGCCTTAATTCAGCAGCCGACGCTCCTCATGGCAGTAGTATCTGTCCTTTGGCGCATCTGGCGATCGAGAAATTGGGTGGTGTTTGAAGGAAAGCAGTTTGGGTTCCCTGCGTTGATGAGGCAGTTTTCCCAGCAGTATGAGGAATGGGTGGGGTTGCCGGTGGATGTCCCCATCGTGCCTTCTCCCCCGGCAGCTCCACGGTCAAGTGGACTGGATCAGGCTGCAGGGTTTACTTGCCAGTGGGATGGGGCTACCAGGAAGGGATCGCATTCAGCAGGTGGTATGGTTCTTTTGGCTGCCTCGGGGGATGTTCTTATGGCTCATGGGATTCAGTTTCGGGGGGTTGATGACCCGGTGGTCGTGGAATTGCTTGTGCTCCGGGAGGCCATTACTTGGTGTGTGGGTCAGGGTCTCACGGGGATGCGCTTCGAAGGGGATGCCAAGGTCATCATTGATAAAATCAACTGCAAGGATGCTAGGGATAACCGGATGGGTGTTGTGTTGGAGGAAGTCTTACATTATTTTGGTAGCAACCCTGGGTTTAGTGTGCGATTTATAGGTCGGAGTAGTAATAGGGTAGCCCATATGGTGGCTAGGAAAGCCCTCTCTTTGTACCCGACTATGAGTTGTTCCTTTGATTTTCGGACCTGGCTTGGATCCAGGGTGTAACTATCTATGTTTTGGTATCAATATATGATTATCTTTTGTAAAAAAAAAAAAATTAAAATACCTCTCTTTTTTTTCGCCGCTGAGTTTGAACCGGTAATCTTCAAATTGCCTCTGAGTTTGAACCGGGTTCTTGATACCACTTGATATGATCCAAATTCGAAGAGAACCCACGAACTTGGATGATATGACCAAAGTACGCAACCATCCTTCTTTTTAAGGATCTTGGAAGCTTTTCTTGAATACGAAAAATAAAGATAGATGCGGAATCAATCGGACAATCCCAACTCGTGACAAAGGGCAATTGGTATATTAAACCAATCGGACAGAATCAACTCGTGGAAAGGGGCAATTGATATAGGGTATATGCTGGCCACAACTAGACGCGTTCTCTTGTTGATAAGAGACACGTGAAAATCTCCTGGAATCCTCAACAGAAAGATTAACACAAGCATTCACGAAGGAACACGAGTAAGCACTCTAAACTTTTATTTGAATATTGGATATTGGGTATAAAATTCGTAACTCTTACACCCTCCATTTATAGAGGTCACAAAAACATAAAACTAACCTAAAAGGAATAGAAAAACAAATCCCAAACTAGCTAGGAAACATAATACTATTTTAGTAATCAAATAAAACACAAATTAAAAAAAAACAAAGCTGTGAACTGCACCGCTGAAACTTTCCTCCTCCTTCACGGAAATAAATTCCGCTCTTCCCTTCTTCTTGGCGGAATAGAATTCCAGCCCTCCAATTATCCTTAGCAGCTGCGGACACCATCCTATCTTTAATCCACCAATTATCACGTGGCCAAGTTCATGCATAACTAACCTTGTCCTTTTGTGATTTGGGCTTCCTTTTAATTGCTACCCATGTGCAACGTCTCAGCTAGCTTTTCTATTTGGATTAATCAACCAATGGAATCATTAATCACCAGGAAAGTATTTACGATCCACCTTTGAATAGCCATGAAAGTGTCCACGCAAAGCTCGTCACTGCCTCGAGTTGGCAACAACCAATAAATTGAGAACCAATTTATTCATTAAAAATGCTCCCAATTGATCCTTAAATTGTTGAATTCGATTCTTCATTTTTGGACCACGAGAATTAAATATCGTGCTAGTCGATATCGCATCAAGGACTTAGGCGAATTAGATCGTGTGATTGATGGATTGATTATTGCATGAGGTTTGTGAGCCTTGGTGGGCGTGTTTGAATCAAATTGTGCTTATTTTTAGAATTTGCCCACCAAGTGCTTTGTTATGAAAGCAAGTGGAGTTTGTTCTTGTTTGGTGGATGGTAGCCACCGTAGTAGGGGTTGTGGTTCAACTTTTTGTGTGCTTGGACCGTGAAATACCCACAACCATGCCACGGTGGTTTGAGCTTCAATGTTTTAGCCATGGTGGAAAAACAAGTGTGGGGGGAATCTCTTTTACTCCAAATGAGCGATATTGATGATTGTTTCCACGTATGGTGTATGCTTCTCAGTGTGTTCAGGATGGTTGACACGCCAAAACACAACACCAAACTACGACCAAGTGTAATCGCAGTCCGGGAATGCAGTAACATGCAAGTTCAATTATCAACCCGGGGTCTAGATCTACTGCTTACTCCGTGATTCTCTATTATCTAGCAAACTAGTTCGAGTGATTGTTGTTAAAAGTAAAAGCAACAAGAAAGCAAGTAAATTGTTCGGTTTTCAAAGTCAGGAAAGAGTCACTCGGGATTGAGTCCCCCTAGCCCCTTAGTTAGGTTCAATTGTAATTCCCAGGGTTGATTTACTGTTGATTAGACTGCGGAAGATCCGACAGTAGCTTGGAATCTCTTAAGCTGACCAAGCCCTCTCAGTCTAACTACCCGGCAGACGACTAGTCTTCACCGGGATAGAAAGCTGAGGCTATGAACACAGAACTCCACTACTGGAATTGAATTCCAGTACAAAGCAGTAAACTGGCTAACTCTCGTATAGCCAATCTCCTACTATCGAATGAAGAGGCTCTAACAACCTAATCAGATTCTATCTATCTCAGGTTGCAGCAGAAATTGAGAAAAGCTGATCAGACTCCAATCAATTCAATAAACATGCGTCATTCGATTAAAATCAAACAGTAATATCATCCCAAGTCATTACAATCAAATCCCTAACACAAGGAACTAGGGTTCTTCATACCCAAGTGAGAGAAGGGTTCTACTCCATAGAGAGAGAAGAGAAAACAGCAATCGGATTAGTCATACTCATAACGATGAGGAAAATCTGCTCCGGGACGATGATTTCCACTCCTATGACGATCTCCAAGCTCGATTCGATGAAATCCAGCTCTAAGACAGCTTCTAGGATGTGTTCTTCGTACTTTCTCTCTCTAGGGCTCTGTTTTTGCTCTGAAAACACGATTCTCCCACTTTTGGCTCGGAATAGGCTCTAAAACCAGGATTTCCCGACTCGCACGGCCAGGCCGCACGGCCGTGCAGATCACCCACTTGGCCGTGCGTGGCTCAAAACGCGGCGTATGGTTTAGTTCGATCTTAGGCTTCTCACACGGCCAGGGTGCACGGCCGTGCAAGGTTTCCATCCAGCCCGTGCTCGGCCTCGGCAAAAACCACACGGCCAGAGTTGCACTTTGCACGGCCGTGTGACTTTCATGGTTTGCCCGTGCGTGGCCTCGGCATAAAACACACGGCCTGGCTTGGCCTTCGCACGGTCGTGCGATGCCATGGTCTGCCCGTGCAGCTTCCTTGAAACCTCGCCATTCGTCCGATCTTCGTCCAATCGACCCCAGACTCGCTCCCAAGCCTTCATTTGCGTACTAGGACCTGAAATATCACAAACAAGCACAACCTAGCGTGAAATCGGCCTAAAACACGAGAATCAACACCTCAAACGGTGTAAGAACGAGGGTAAAAACATGTGTAAATAACGGTCTATCAAACTCCCCCACACTTAACCGTTTGCTTGTCCCCAAGCAAACCAAGTCAGACACCAGGTAAGCTTACATATTTCAATCAACCAACATTGGGGACAAGTCATAAAGGCACAGAACACGTGAATCGCACTGGTTTTCAAACATCAATACATGAACAACCTCAATAACAACTTGGACAACCACCACAAAGGACATTCGAGTGCAGCAAATCGAGTAAAGGAAGAGTCTCCCTTTTGTTCACTGGCCAACCTAGACTTGATTCAACCACTTACTCAAAACAGTCAACTCATGCATCCAACTCAATACATCAGAATAGAGACCGAGCAATCTAGGTCCTCACCGGGGTACAAGAGCATATAGAAAATGAAAATGAATCATTCACTCTCGACCAGTGGGGTCAGGACAATTTGATGCGAAAGATGCGCATGCTATTTCTCTCAATCCCTATCATCTCTTCACCATGATGGCAGCCTCTAAATGCTAGAGTTCACATATGGGGTGTCACCGCTAGCTAATCAGGAGGTCTTAGACACAGGTTCAAATGACTGGCTAGGGTCTTGGACATGGGGAAAAGGCCTTTTAGGTGGTGGAAGTATTCATAGCAAAAGGTTCCACATTTTCCAAACACACAATCACAGTCAAACAAACCGGTATTTTCTTTCTGCTATTCTGCATTACTCAATATCTCAAGAACACAAGAGCGAAGGGGACATAAACATCAGCATTTCCAAGCCAGACTGCTAAGAAACACTACTTAATGGGCATTATTCAGATTTTTGGTAGTGGCTCTCTTTTGCTTTCAATTTTTCTTTGTTTTCCTTTCATTTTCCTTTTCATTTCTTAAGAGAGCCACCACTTCCGCACATATTTCAAACATCTTCCCAACTTTTAAGCACTACCTCCAACACTCACATAGACTTTAGCAGAAACAGCAGAGAATATGTAAAAACCACTCTGTGGAACCTTCTAAAAGATGCAACAAGGGTGATTTTTTCGTTATAGACCAAAAGAAAGGATAACACACGGCTCAAAGGGGCTGACTAGGGGATATGACACATCAGGACAGTCAGTTTTGGGCATGGGCTAATCCTATGCCCCCATCATCTTAGTTAGTGACAACGTGAATGCTACACATCATGGAAGAGGGATCTATCGCACAAGAAAGAAAAGAGCAGGCTCAAATCTCACATGGCTACCTATATGCTCTATCTCACATTCTGATACCCTGAACTAGATGCATAAACGACTGTCAAGAACAAGTAATCAGATCAAGTCACATTTGGCAAGCAAACAGTTGAAAACTGAACCCCTACATCGTTCTACTGCACATCGCAGTCCTCATCATAGGTTGTCCTAGTCGCAAACAAGTTGTCATGCATTAATCCGAAAACCAATCAATTCATCCATCAAAACACAGTGCCAATATGATCAAACAGCAGTACTTGGAGCCCTCAAATCGTAAGATTCGGACAGCGGACTAGGCTCCAAGCACCCAAATAAATATTCCAACCAATACAAAGCACCCCCCCACACTGAAGCACGACATTGCCCTCAATGGAGTAGAGGGAAAGATAAGGGGAACGATGTTACCGGATTGGAACACTGCTGGGGGACTGGAAGTGGACCCGTCAGCGAGAAACAAACGGGAGAGTGGACAATGCTGCACAAATCGAACACCAGAAACACACTAGCACACTGTGCGTTAGGGATAAGAGTTAGCCCAGACGGCTACATCAAACCACAAATTAAAACCAAAAACAAAAACAAACGACACTAAGTTCATGCTCCGCACACATGGAGCAAACACACAAAAGTCTAAAACGAAAAAGAAAACACACTGAGACGGGCAACGAGTACAGCCTACTCGTCTCCAAGATCGTCGAGGTCGATGTCGTTCATGAACGCGTCATCATCAGCAGCGCCAACTGCTCCACCATCACCGTTAGCTGGGTCATGTGGAGGGGAGTCATCCCAGGGAGTCCTCCAGACAGGCTGCTCGCCCGGGAGCAGCTGGAGCAGGTGCTGCTGAACCTCCTGCATGCGCCGTGAACGGCGCTTCTCCCGCTCGCTGTCGGCGAGAGTCACGCCCTGCTGAGTCTGGATCATGTGCAGCCGCTCGTCATAAGCAGCCATCCTGTTCCGGTACTCGGCCTGGTCTGCCGCGTACTGCTGATGGAACTGCATCTGCTGGTCAAGGATCAGCTGGTTCTGGATCCGCAACTGCTCGAACTGATGAGAGAAGTAATCCTGGCCCTGGAAAGCGGAGCTGCCACCGCCATACTCGAAGGTGGTGGGGCGGGGGACAGCATCAGCAGCAGCAGCAGCATCCACCTCCTCGGGATCCACCTCATCAGCAGCCTCCCCCTCCTGGCCCTCTGGCTGGGCCTCTGGCTCGGGCTCCCCAGCAACGGCGCCAAAAACTTGACACGCCAAAACACAACACCAAACTACGACCAAGTGTAAATCGCAGTCCGGGAATGCAGTAACATGCAAGTTCAATTATCAACCTGGGGTCTAGATCTACTGCTTACTCCGTGATTCTCTATTATCTAGCAAACTAGTTCGAGTGATTGTTGTTAAAAGTAAAAGCAACAAGAAAGCAAGTAAATTGTTCAGTTTTCAAAGTCAGGAAAGAGTCACTCGGGATTGAGTCCCCCTAGCCCCTTAGTTAGGTTCAATTGTAATTCCCTGGGTGGATTTACTGTTGATTAGACTGCGGAAGATCCGACAGTAGCTTGGAATCTCTTAAGCTGACCAAGCCCTCTCAGTCTAACTACCCGGCAGACGACTAGTCTTCACCGGGATAGAAAGCTGAGGCTATGAACACAGAACTCCACTACTGGAATTGAATTCCAGTACAAAGCAGTAAACTGGCTAACTCTCGTATAGCCAATCTCCTACTATCGAATGAAGAGGCTCTAACAAACTAATCAGATTCTATCTATCTCAGGTTGCAGCAGAAATTGAGAAAAGCTGATCAGACTCCAATCAATTCAATAAACATGCGTCATTCGATTAAAATCAAACAGTAATATCATCCCAAGTAATTACAATCAAATCCCTAACACAAGGAACTAGGGTTCTTCATACCCAAGTGAGAGAAGGGTTCTACTCCATAGAGAGAGAAGAGAAAACAGCAATCGGATTAGTCATACTCATAACGATGAGGAAAATCTGCTCCGGGACGATGATTTCCACTCCTATGACGATCTCCAAGCTCGATTCGATGAAATCCAGCTCTAAGACAGCTTCTAGGATGTGTTCTTCGTACTTTCTCTCTCTAGGGCTCTGTTTTTGCTCTGAAAACACGATTCTCCCACTTTTGGCTCGGAATAGGCTCTAAAACCAGGATTTCCCAACTCGCACGGCCAGGCCGCACGGCCGTGCAGATCACCCACTTGGCCGTGCGTGGCTCAAAACGCGGCGTATGGGTTAGTTCGATCTTAGGCTTCTCACACGGCCAGGGTGCACGACCGTGCAAGGTTTCCATCCAGCCCGTGCTCGGCCTCGGCAAAAACCACACGGCCAGAGTTGCACTTTGCACGGCCATGTGACTTTCATGGTTTTCCCGTGCGTGGCCTCGGCATAAAGCACACGGCCTGGCTTGGCCTTCGCACGGCCGTGCGATGCCATGGTCTGCCCGTGCAGCTTCCTTGAAACCTTGCCATTCGTCCGATCTTCGTCCAATCGACCCCAGACTCGCTCCCAAGCCTTCATTCGCGTACTAGGACCTGAAATATCACAAACAAGCACAGCCTAGCGTGAAATCGGCCTAAAACACGAGAATCAACACCTCAAACGGTGTAAGAACGAGGGTAAAAACATGTGTAAATAACGGTCTATCAATGGTTAACATGGATCACCCATATCTTGTGGCGCTAAGGAGCAGCCCCGAAATGGAGCAAGAGGCATTGTTCTGGGCATCCTCAAGAATCAGTAACCATTGGAAACTCGACTTCGCCCAGTTCGATATGCTTCATTGCGGTGACGCTATGAGAGAGGCAGTGGTGCACTCCCAATGGTGACAAGAACTTGATCTTGAAGATGACACTTACGGGGAGCTTTGCGTCGAGTTCTTCAGCACCTTCGCCATACGCAAGAGCCTATGCCTACTTGGTCATCCGGTACGCCGGGTCGAGTTTCGATTGGGAGGGGAACCTCGTGATTTGTGCTATGACAAGTTCGCCAGAGCCCTTGGAGTGGAAGCCAACTATAGGGACGAGTGGGAGGTAGATGCTATTCGAAGTTTTGATGCGAATGCCGCATTTCTGAAGATGTGTCTTCCAAAGTACCGAAGGATGAAGTTCAAGTCGACCCTCACAACGACATCCACACTCCAGCCCCAGTGGCGTGTCATGGTTGCACTCCTGGCTCGTTCCCTCTACCCGGCTTACCATAATCCGAACAAGATTACCGAGAGGATCTTACTGGCGTGTGCTTGCACGTCGGACCGGCCAAGCATGTTGCACCTGGGTTCAGTCATAGCCACATCTTTTGCCAGGGACAAAGGGGAAACCCGTCATTACGTCACATCCATGGGTCCGTACTTCACCCGCCTTACCAGATACTTCGATGTCAGCCTTTCAGGGTGCTCGAAAGAGGGAGGTACCCAGAGATTTGACGAAGGCACTCTGCACTCCATGCGCTTATTGCGCACCTTTGGCCCAAAGAGGTACATCAAAGGATTGAGTCCCTACCCAGAGGTCCCACCACCAGCAGAGCAGCCACCTGCTCGTGCACCCGGCCGCCGCCGGCACCAGCGCTCCCGCGCCCTGCACAGCAGCCGCCACCACCAGGAGCAGGCGCTCCCCTCATCCAGAGGGTGGATCGCCTTGAGACGTGCTTCATGGGATTCTCATCCCGCCTCGAGCGACAGTCCGACATCCTCGAGCTCATGGCTCGATGCCAGGGTATCCTACCCAATTCTGGAGAGGGTCCATCCACCGGAGAGAGATAGTCGACGAGAGAGACATGTGACAGAGCGAAGTCCTTTCGCCCCACTTCTCTACCTGTAACCCTAAAACTTATTTATTTTTATTTTTGTTTTTGTTATTTGTGTGTGTGTGACATAAACTACTACTACTATGTATTGTGCTTGTAATAACCTCGCCTCGAGCGAGTCGTATTGTGCTTGTGTGTGTTTTTTGTTGTCTCTTCTTGAAGCTCAAATTATCCTACCCCGGTTCGAATCCTACATTAACTCACCAAGCCCAAGCGGTAACATCACTCTACTCCTTTCTTACGCCATTGAGGGCAATGCCTAGTTTAAGTGTGGGGTGGTAGTCTAGTAGTATGCTTGTGTGAGTGAGATGTTGCTTGGAGCCTTTTGTATGCCCAAATTTCAAAAATCCGAGGTCTCCAAGAAATGTTTGCATGTTCAAAGTGGCCGGATGGTGGGAAATTCTCGTGTTTGTGGCATTGATCTTGAATTGTTGCATGTGATCGAGTATATCCTATGATGATGACTGAGAAGTTCATTAGGATATGGCAAACGTTTAGTTCTCAAGTGTGCATAAATGAATGGATGTCTTGGCTTGATCACTTGTTGTTTATAATTGCCATGCATCATGTTTGTGAATTGGAATAGATGGTTAGGTAGCCTGTGAGCTTTGAGCCGTTCGTTTCTTTCAGTTTGATAGTTCCCTCTTACCACTGTGTGTAGCATCACAGTTGTCACTAGCAAGTATGATGGAGGCATAGGATGAGTCCACGCCCAAACGTTGATTGTCCCGAAATGCATCATCCCTTAGTCAACCCCTTTGATTCTTGTGACTCCGCGGTCTCAATTTAGGAGCTTCATTCGTGTGAGTTTAAAGGTGTTAGTAGAACGACCCCCCAATCCTTTCTTCATGTCTAAACATGAGTAGCCCGTGTGTCCTGGAGCTCTTACCGTTGAGTTTCCATAGAGGTTCTACATAGTAGGTTTGTGTGTGGTTCTTGCTAGGAATGCAAAATGGAGTGTAGTGTTGGAGTTAGTTCCTCAAAAAGAGAGCATTGCTAGATAAATGTTTAGGTGACAAGTGTTTTTACTCTCTAATACCCCCCTCAAAAAGAAAAGAAAAAAAAAGAGAAAGAAAAGAAAAGAGAAACGAAAAAGAGGTAATAAAATGGGGTAAATAAAGTAGAGAGTGCCATGTATACCAAAGTAAATGCTCCAGGAGGGGTTTCTTGGCACCCAAGCATCGAAACCCCCACATTGTTTAGAACTCCTTCACTACCAAACCTTAAAAGAGCTAGCAAGAGTTGACCGAGGAAGAGTGCTTCAAGGTAGTTCATGATGGGTGATAGTTGGAAGGGAGAGATAAGTGTTTTGGTCGATGCTAGTGGCCTTTGATTGAAGAGAAGGGTTTTAGTCGAAACCATAGACCCTTTAGGTTTAGGTTGAAGATGTAGAACCTCACGTCATGATTGCCACCACCCAAAAAGCTTTTTCCCAATGTCCAAGCCAATCGCCAGTCATCTGAACCCGTGTCTAAGACCTCCGGACGAGCTTGTGGTGACAACCATCCCGTGAACTCTAGCGTTTAGAGGTTGCCGCCGTGGTATTGAGACGATACGGCCAAGAGATTACGATTGTGCACACCTTTTGCACCAAAAAGCTCTCGACCCCACTGGTCTTGAGAGTGAGTGATCCATTCTTGTTTTACTTACCATTTCATACCCCGGTGAGGACCTTCTTTGCCTTTCCATTTGTCGTCGGACTTGAATTCCATGCATGGTTGGTTGTGGTCGATAAGTGGTTTTGTTGAGACTTGCATTTATCCATGAATAAGTTGAGAACTTTTTTTTTTTGCCCGTTTTGGTGGCTTTGAATGTCATTTGTGGTGGATGTCGGTATTGTTTGCAACAGTTCATTGTGTTGATTGTCAATAACGTTGAGAATTCCCGCTTCGTGCCGTTTGAATTGTCCCCAAAGTATTTGTGTCGGTTGAAATATTACCGTCTAAGTGTAGGGGAGTGATTAGGGCCTAATTGCACATGTTTTGCCCCCGTTTAACTTAGATGTTTGTGCGAAATTCGCTCTTAAAGATTGGTTTTACGCTAGGTTCTTCGTGTTTGAGTGTGTTTTAGGATTTAACAGGTGAAACCAGCCTCGGAGTCGAAATATTGCGAAAATGATCGAAAACCGGGAGAAGAGGTGAAAAAGAGCCAGTTCACGGTCATGCAAGACCGTGAAGAAGGGGAGTTGACCGTGAATCGCGAGGCGTCCAGAGCGAATGTGAAGGTTACTGATGCAAGGTGAGTTCATGGTCACTAAGACCGTGAACACAAGCAGTTGACCGTGAACAGACGTGAGCGATGCTGAGCGTTTTGGTGCACACATTGAGTTCACGGACGTGTTTGATGGTTCACGGCCGTGAACTCAGCTCTTCTCGGGTTTAAAAATTGAGTTGAAAGGATGAGAGAGGGGAGAGCCCACTTTTGTATGAAACACCTTCTTCAGAATTCTAGTGATAGAAACAGGACCAAAGGGAAGAAGAAGGTTAGGATTTGGTTTCAAGGAAGATTTTGGGAAGATTTCCCCCAAGGAAAGCTCAACTCAAGGGTCAAGAAGAGAGGGAGCATCCTCAAATTAAGATGGTTTCCACCTTTTTCCCTTTTGTTTTTCCCACTTCTAGCATGGAGTAGATCTCCTTTCACTTGGGTGTAGTGAAACCCTAACTCTACCATGTAGTTTTCTTGTATGTGTTTTGGATGATTGTCATTGGGTATTGTTCTATTCAATGATTGAGGAACTATTCACCATGATAGTGCATGCTTGTGCTTAGCAACTTAGGGGTTGTGCATGTTTTGTGCTTAGCATCCTTAGGTTTGTGCAATTAGGTGCTTAGCAACCTAGGAATTGTGCATAATTGTGCTTAGCACCCCTAAGTTTGTGCTTAGGTGCTAGTAATCTAATTTGCCACCTTAGCCTAGTTTAGAGAGGAAAATCCCCCTTTCAAGTGAGACTCAATCGAGTTGGTTTTCCTTCCGCTTTCTAAGCCACCTAAACTAGGTTGAGTTAGTGCAACCCTCAATGTTGAGTTAAACAAGTCGATTAATCGTGATTAAACCGTCCGACCTTAGAGTTGAGTGAGGGAGTAAGTCAATTACCGATTGTCCAAACCGAGAGGGTCGAGTGACATGGCCTTTCATCCTCACATCGGTTTGGCAATTTAGACTGTGGTCTCTGACCACATATGATTTCCTATGCGGTTCACGATTAACGTGCCCAAGGCAATCGTTCCAATCCAAGTAGCATGGTAGCGGTTAGGGGCAAACGACACCCGAGTGACTTTCCCACAAAAGAGTTTTCAAACCCAATCACCTTTGCTTTCTATTATTTCAATTAGCAAACTTTTTAAACCAAAGTTTTGTTGCTAGATAATGATTTCAAGAACGCAAGTAGGGATAAATGGACCGGTCCGGGTCGATATCTAAATACTTGCCCTATACTGCACCCGATTAGAGTTTAAAAACTTGGGCTCTAATTGGGGTTTTATTGTGGTGTAGTTTCGTGCGAGTCAGTCTATGTTGTGCATTTCAGTTGTTCTTGATACTCTTCCATGTTTAGCTAAGTCATTTATATTCAGTCATTACTTTAAGTGTGCATAGAATCACGAAGTATCAGTAAACTAAGTTTCAAGGCATTCAAGTCTAAGCTAGACTTGTGCGAGTTAATAAGTTGGATCTTCACTGTGTGGGGGAGGTGACCAAGCTTTCCAAGTTTGCAAGCAAGTATATGTTGAATTACATCTCTCCATGGTGTGAGAGATTGATTCGAACATGCAAGTTTAGAACATCAAGATAATAAGTAAGAACATGTACAATCCTCGCTTAGCTAGCTACGCACGCGGTACAGGATCCCCATTGTGTGGGTGTTTTCGCCTTAGATAGGCCCATGATCCCCACTGTGTGGGTGTTTCGCCTCAGATAGGCACAATTTACACGTTCATGCTCCCCATTGTGAGGGTAGTCATGTTAGTAGGACTCGAGACTTGATGCGTATTAAATAAAAATGTCTATGATTTTTGCTTATGCAAGTTTCATGAAAATGTTATTTGAATTTCAATGTATTTTATTATGAACATTTAAATAAAGTTTCCCGCTAATTTTTCCAGAGTCTTTGGTTCTTATTTGGTTACGGTCTATCAAGGACATTTTGGTAAAAGTAGTGCTCGACCGAACTAGGATGTTACATTTCAGCTTTGTGATTGAATAAATTTTTTATTCTCTCTTTTGTTTTTTTACCATGTGAACAGTACACGCACAAAAACAAAAATAATGCTCACAACTATTTTTTTCTATTCACGTCACAAGAAAGAAAAATAAAATAGAATAAAGGCACAATTTTTTTTGTCTTTTTCATTTTTTAATATGCCATTTTCTATATATATATTTTTTCAATCAGCCTTTTGATATATATATATGTTTTGCTTTTCTGGAAAATACCTCCTACGATAAAACAAAAAATAAAAAAGAACATAAAATAATAGCTTCTTTTTTGCCGCTGAGTTTGAACACGAATCTTCAAATCACCACTGAGTTTGAATCGGACTCCATATAACACTTGTTATGATCCAAATCCGAAGAGAACCCTCGAACTCGGATTATATAACCAAAGTACGCAGCTTCAACGATCTTTTCTTGAACTTGAAAATAAAGTTAGATACAGAATCAATCAGACAATCCCAACTCATGACAAATGACAATTGATATATTAAACCAATCAGACAAAAATCAACTCATGGAAAGAGGCAATGGATATAGGTTAATGCTCGCCACAACTAGACGTGTTCTCTAGTTGATAAGAGACACATAAAACTTCTAGAGACTCTCGACTGAAGTTAGCACAAAAGAAACTCATCGTATTGAACTCGAAACTTGACTTTGATTTCTCAAAATTGGGTACAAAATTCGTAGCTCTTACACCCTCTATTTATAGGGGGGATGCTAAATCTCGCCCTAATAGCCCTAATCTAAAGGTTTAAAATTACTTCTTTGTCCTTTTTTTTTTGAATTGGGCCATAATCGCCCTAACCTAATCGCCCAATATGATCTTTTCTTTTTCGGCTGTCTCACTTTCATTCATTTCTTAAACGAAAAATTCCGATTCCAACGACAATGGGGTGACGGCGGCCGGCCATGATCTGGGTCAAATTTGGGAGCTTAGCTTCGTCCAGTGAACCGCATCCTCCCCGACGGGACGAAGAGATCGAGTGGCGCTGATGGTGGAGACAGTCGCGACGGCTGATTCACGGTGACTTGTGTTTCTAGAGGCGGAGGTGGAGGTGGAGGTGGCGATTGGCGACTGTAGTCGTTGGCGTGGTCGCTGATGGCGACTTGGAGCCGGCAGTTGATGGCCAGTGAAGTTCACGGCGGAAATGAATCGGGAGCAACGATTGCAGATGGCGACGGTGGATTTGACAAAAAAGGAAGCCAGTTCAGATTATGGAGTAGTCGGAGACTTGTGTCTTCTTCGCTGGGATCGGCGCCTGAAGAGGACAAGGACGATGAGTCTACTTTTTTGCTCGTTTTGACCTCCGAATGACCCGAAACTCGTCCTGGACCTTCCCACACATGCTAGGACCTGAAATGTAACAAAACAAGCACCACCTTGCATAAAATAGGTCGAGGGACGGTGATCTACTAAGCAAAACAAACTAGAAATTAGGGGTAAAACATGTACAATTGAACCCGAATCAATCATCGTTAAAGAATATCCTCAGGACGAATGCATGATTTGTAGCCATCAAAATCAAAGAAAAATAGCCTTTCGAAAAAAATCGCCAAAAAAGTTACGAAAATTAATTCGCCCAAAATCGGTGCTTAATGGACTTAATCATCTGTGGAGAATAGGATCAATAGACTTCATTATCCGTGGAGAATACCCTTTGGTATTCGACAAAAATGGACCCGGAAGAAATCCGCCCAAATCGGTGATTAATTGACTTAATCATGGTTGAAGAATAGTCTTATACCGAATCCTTGATATGTAGCCTTCAAAATCCAAGTAAAATGGCCTTTCGAAAAAAAATTGCCAAAAAATTACGAAAATGTCATCCTAAATGGATTCGCCCAAATCGATGTCTAATGGACTTAATCATCGGTATAGAATATGATCACTAGACATCATTATCGGTGGACAATAGCTTCGGGCTGAATCCGTGATATGTAGCCTTCAAAATCGAAAGGAAATGGCATTTCGGGGAAATCACTAGAAATCTGTGATGGTACCCCTTTAGAGTTTGCCAAAATTGGACCCGGAAGAATCCGCCTAAATCGGTGCTTAATGGACTTAATCTTAGTTGAAAAATAGTTTCAAGTTGAATCCGTGATCTGTGGCATCCAAATTCAAGGAAAATTGCATTTAAAAAAAATCGCCAAAAAGATTATGAAAATGCCATTAGAAAAAGAATTCGACCAAATTGGTGTCTAATGGATTTAATCATCGGTGAAAAATAGGATCAATAGACTTCATTATCAGTAGAGAATAGCCTCGGGGTGAATCCATGATACATAGAGTTCAAAATCGAAAGAAAATGGCATGTTGGGAAAATCGCCCAAAATCTTTGATGGTACCCCTTTGGAGTTCGTCAAAAATGGACCCGGAAGAGATCCGCCCAAATCAGTGCTTAATGGACTTAAACATCATTGAAGAATAGCCTCAGGTCGAATCCGTGATCTTTAGCCTTCAAAATCCAAAGAAAATGCGCTTTCAAAAAAAATTGCCCAAAAATTAACAAAAATACCATCAGAAAATGAATTCATCCAAATCGGTGTCTAATGGACTTATCATCAGTGGAGAATAGAATCAATAGATTTCATTATCAGTAGAGAATAGCGTCGGACTGAATCAGTGATTTTTAGCCTACATAATCAAATGAAAATAGTATTTCGGAAAATCGACTGATATTTGTGATGGACTTAATCCGCCCAAAATAAAAAATGAACCCGGAAGAAATCCGCCCAAATCGGTGCTTAATGAACTTAATCTTCGTTGAAGAATAGCCTTAGACCTGTGATCTGTAACCTTCAAAATACTAGGAAATGGTCTGTCGAAAAAAATCGCTTAAAAAATTACGAAACTTCCAGCCGAAAATGAATTGGCCCAAATCAGTGCGTAATAGACATAATCATTTTTGGAAAAAAGGATCAATAGACTTCATTGTTGGTGGAAAATAGTCTCAGGCTGGATTCGTGACCTGTAGCTTTCAAAATCGAAAGAAAATGACATTTTGGGAAAATCGCCCATTATTTGTGATGATACCCCTTTGTAGTCCGCTAAAAATGAAACCAGAAGAAATCCACCCATATCGGTGCTTAATGGACTTAATCATCCTTGAAGAAAAGCCTCAGGCTGAATCCGTGATTTGTAGCCATCAAAACCAGAGGAAAATGATCTTTCGAAAAAGTTGCCAACAAAATTATGAAAATACGATCTGAAAATTAATTCACCCAAATCGGTGCGTAATGGACTTAATCATCTTTGGATAATAGGATCAACATACTTCACTATCAGTGAAAAATACCCTCGTGCTGAATTCGTGATCTGTCAAAATAGAAAGACAATGTAATTTCGGGGAAATCACCCGAAATTTGTGAAGGCACTATAGGTGTCAAAACATGACCCGAACTGAGTAACCCGCCCAACCGATCCGATCTGCAATCCGCCCGTAACCCGATTTGACTAAAAGTAAAAAACCCGCAACCCGCCTGACCAGCAACCCGATTGATCCGTAACCCGATTGACCTGCAACCCGTCATACCCGAACCCGATTGACAAACAACCCGCTTGACCCGCAACCCGCTTGACCCGTAACCCGACTAATCCGAACCCGATTAACCAATTAGGGGTTAATGTATAATATCATGCCCCAAACTCCGGTTAATTCATTCTCTAAATAACAAAACTCCACAGGCGTATGGTAGGCTAGGTTACGTCCAGGCGTACTATATATATATAAAGTCTTCGTGGCTTGCCCTATTATTTTTTCATCTTTCCCACCAAGAACAAAGCTTTACTTTGGGTTGACAATTGTGATTAAATTGAATCACATAATTGTCTCAATAGATAAGTAGAAATCCTATGAGGGTTATCAACATTTGGTTGATGTATATAAGTAATATATATAGATAATACACATACATATGAAAAACATGATTGACTTACTTAAGCCAATCATACAATAGTATCTTATTATTAAAATATTTTTTCTTCCACACATAATATAACTGGTCAAATAACATTGTCAAAATATTAACCTAACGTAAGAAGATTAATAATAGTACATAAGTGATAACTCGTAACCTAAGCTATAAAAGTAATAATAATTGGCAGAGTTACATAGACAACATAATTTAACATATTCAACTATCACAACCCTTCTATTATCACCACAACCCACAACCCACAAGCATCATACATCCTTCAATAATTAAACAAAACCATCACAATTAGCAACAAGTCAATGACATAATTGAAAATACAAAGCACAAGCACAACTTCCTGTAACAAAGACATAGAGGAGCAACGCAAGAGGCATTGGAGGAAAGAGGAATTACAAAGGGGCCCGATGATGCGGTAGGGGATGACAGGACGGATGGTCTTTGAAACCAGAGTGGCGAGTGATTAATACTAGTTGAGGAGGGCACCTAACGAATGTTAATTGAGAGATTATACATTGATCGATGCAGAAGCCGGTGGGATGGATGACTTTCATGAGGGATATAAAAGGCTTCAGGTATTGATAAACAATTAATTGCACATGTTTATGCTTCCATTCTTGAGCCGTTTGAGAGACGATTCTCGTGTTTTAAGCCGATTTCATGCTAGGTTGTGCGTTAATGTCATATTTCAGGACTTGGCGTGGACATGGAGGTGTGGAAACGAGTTTCGGGTAAAAATTGAGGACGTTTGAGTGAAGGGGCGCTGGAAGAAGAAAATACCCGGTAAGGAGTTAAAATACCCGACCGGGTAAAATGCAAGAGGAGGCCGGGGATAACATGTTTTGGATGCCAGAATTCTAGAAGGGGTCCCGGCCGGATAGCTAAAATACCCGATCGGGTATTATGAACCTCGATCGGATATTTCCCTTTCCCCACTTCGCTGCGTTTCAAAATACCCGGCCAGGCAGCTGAAATACCCGGTCGGGGATCGCGATCTGCTCCCTTTTGAGCGAAAGAAGGCCAATTTTACAAGGGTTCCGTGTTTTAGAGAAAGAAAGCTAATACCTAGAGAGAGAGAGAGAGCGACGAACCAGAATCTCCAAGCGCCCTAGATCGATCGTCATAACCATTGGAGCTCGTTTTAAGCTTGGAGAAGTGCCAATTGATTACTAGAAGCAGAATCTCATCCTTCACAGCATGTTTTCGGCATCTGAGCTAGATCTCCCTTCTCTCTCTATGGAGTAAACTCACTCACTCACCTGGGTATGAAGAACCCTAGATTTGTATGTTAAGTCTGATTGTATGAACCCAAGTACGAATTCATTGATATTGATTATATTCAATTGAGGTTTGATTTCCTGAATGACATGAATCCTGATCAAATTCCTGTTATTTATGCTTTGACCGAGAAAGAGAATATCTGCCTAGGTTGATAGAGCACCCTTGATTGAAGGTAGTGAATTGACGACTTTAGTCGAGGAGTCAATTCACTATTCTGTACCGGATTTACTCCGGTAGAGGAGGTTGGTTCGTTAGGGCCTCAATCTGTTTACTATGGTGGAGGTTAGTCGTCTGCTGGGACTCAAATTGAGAGGGTCTTGAGACCTTTAATCGAGACTGCAGACTGTTTAAGAACCTCCCGCGGTTTAACTATAATTGAACTTGAACTTGGTGAATTATTACCTGGTCTAACTGCAGTCTAGGGGGAGCCATATCTGGGTGACCTCTCTCAACTTGAACACAACTTTCACTGCTCTTGCTTGCTAGTTTAGTTAGACCTTCACTACACTTGAACCGCTAAATAATAAGATTTTCACGGAGTAGTCATCACACCTAGGACTCGGGTTGACATTTATAACTAAACCCGCTATACTACACATTAGTAGGTGGTTACACTTGCCCACTTTCTAGTGTGACGCTAGAGGCGTGTCAAGTTTTTGGCGCCGTTGCCGGGGACGGCTAGGTTGTCTAATAAACGTGATTTCTGTTACTTTAGCATTTCTTTTCTGCATTGACTGTTTGCTTTTTCCCACTTGTGCCTTAACGGGGTTCCTTTCTTGGATGTGTGCAGGTAGTGCATGACCCGTAGCCAGTCAGGAGGTTTACTACCGTTAGATCCGGAGCTAGAACACACATGTCGCCAGCTAAGGAGACAACAACGAGCAAGATTGGCTACGGAGGAGCGACTCCGTAGACGAATACGAGATGGGCGATGAGCACAACAGGGGGAACCTTAACCTGGGGCAGAATCAACCCCTAGAGATGCCCGTGCAGGTCCCCCTAGTGAATCAGATCCTGGCTAACAACCAGTTCCCCTAGCAGATGGGGCTCATCATCCACCACCCTCGCCGGGTCCTACTATGGAGTACTACTACACTCCACGGGTCACCGACATCCGCCCCGTCATCCTGTATCCGCCCATCCCAGCAAATAACTTTGAGATCAAGCCATGCTGGATTCAACTGATCACATCCTCTATCCAGTTCCATGGCTTGAAGGATGAAGATGCGAGGGTGCACCTTTCCCGGTTCTTGCAGCTGACAAATGGGTTCAAAATGAATGGTGTACCCGATGATGCGATCCGTCTCCACCTTTTCCCCCATTTTCTGGCGGGGCATGCGAAGAGGTGGTTAGAGACCCAGCCCACACTGTCCATCATGTCATGGGACGACCTAGCCGACAAGTTTGTGCACATGTACTATCCGACCTTGAAGACCATGGAGATTCAGCGGGAGATCACTCATTTCCACCAAGAACCAGATGAGTCACTACGTGATGCCTGGGAGCGGTACTCGAGATTCTTCTGGCAGTCTCCTCATCACAGTTTCATTGATGCATTCATATTGGGGAATTTCTACAGCGCTCTGACCCTAGAGAGCCAGAGGGTGATCGAGTCTATATGCCCAGGAGGGGATATTCTCACCAAGACTCCACCCAAGCTGAATCAGATGATCAGTACTCTGGCTGCCAGGGATCATTCTTGGGGGCAGAGCACCAGAAGCAGGATTTCCCGGGACCGAGGTGTGCATGCCATGGGTGGTGTTCGCCTTCGACAAGTTTCGTCCTTATATGGTCTTGTCCCATATGAACGTATACACAGATCACTCCGTGATACGGTACCTGATGAGCAAGGCCGACGCCAAGCCTAGGCTCATACGATGGATCCTATTGCTGCTGATCACCTCTCCCGGTTGGACGCACCTCCTGCGGACAACCTCGAGGAGGAGATCAACGACTCCTTCCCAGATGAGAGACTGATGATGATGTGCATGGTGGAGAGTGTCACCCCTTGGTACTCCGATTTTGCAAATAATCTGGTGGGCCAGCATCTACCAAAGGGGATGACGACCCACACCAAGAGGAAGTTCTTCTCCGACCTGAAGCACTACTTCTAGGCTGACCCTAATCTTTTCAGGATCGGAGCCGACGGGATCATCCGTCGTTGTGTCATGGAAAATGAGATGGAGGGCATTCTGTGTCATTGCCACGAGGGACCTAGTGGCGGGCACCATGGCGGTAACCGCACGGCGAGAAAGGTGCTACAGTCGGGCTTTTACTAGCCGACGCTCTTGAAGGATACAGACGCCTTCGCACGCAGGTGCGATCGATGCCAGAGGTCAGGTAACATCTCGACCCGTAATGAGATGCCCTAGAATGTGTTTATAACCTGTGAGATTTGTTATGTCTGGTTTATCGACTTCATGGGGCCCTTCCCTCCATTCTTTGGCAATACTTGCTGTTGATTACGTCTCTAGGTGGGCCCAAAGCAGTTAAAATCGGGATTTTACCTAAAATCGAAAACTGGGGTAAAATCGAAATCGTAGAATCGTAGGATTTTAAGTACCATATAGAAATTAACATATAACAATATTAATAAGGTAAATAATTAATAACACAAAGACTTATAACATTTAAAGTGATAATTTTCAAGATTAATATTCCAAAATCATCATTTTAATTGTTATTTAATGCATAACTCAAAATAATTTATGAGGAAGGGATAGAGCTCATGGGGTTTGGCTCTTGTTTTTTATGTTGTGTCTAGGTAGTTTAACTCAAAATAGTATTCCGACATCATCTACTAAACATGATTTAAAACTAAGAATAACTGAAATCCAATAAAATAATTAATGTCATTGGTTTGGTACAAATATATTCATTAATTAAAATTTTTGTTAATAATGATGTTAATTCTTACGCACTTACAATATTCTGACAATTGTTTTACCGATGAATATATTTGAGAAGATCCTCGTCATTTCCCTTTCCACCGAAACAGTTATGCTTCATTTGAATTGGCTCAAACTCCTTATTTAGTTCACATAGGATCAAAATCACGATTTTGGTACGATTTGACGATTTTAACGATTTTAATACCGATTTTCAACGATTTTAAGGTCCACCGATTTTATAGTAATATCAGGATTGGAATCCCTAAGTAAAATCCTAAAATCCTACGATTTTACGATCAAAATCCCGATTTTGACTGCATTGGGTGGGCCGAGGCACAAGCTTTGCCCACTAATGATGCTAGACGTGTTCGTGGATTTTTGAAGCAGCTATTTTCCTGGTTCGGGACACCTAGAGCCATCACAAGCGACCGAGGCACCCATTTCCAGGGCCAGTTTGATAAATTACTGTCTCGCTATGGTGTCACTCATAAGGTGTCCGTGTCCTATCACCCTCAAACAAGTGGCCAGGCCGAGCTGACGAATCGGGAGCTTAAGCGTATACTAGAGAAACGGTGGATCAATCTCGCAAGGATTGGTCCACCAAGCTCGATGATGCTCTCTGGGCATATCGGAATGCTTACAAGACGCCAATTGGTACGTCACCGTACCGGCTTGTTTATGGAAAGGCATGTCACTTGCCCGTGGAGCTAGAGCACAAGGCCTTCTTAGCCCTTAAGCTGCTCAACTTGGATGTTAGTGTTGGAGGTGCTGAACGAAAATTGCAGATGCTGGAGTTGGTGGAATAGCGTTACCACGCCTATGAGAACACCAAGCTATATAAGGAGCTTACTAAGAGCCTTCACGATGCTCGATTAAGGGGTCCGAAGGAATTTCAGGTTGGTGATCGAGTTCTCCTCTATAACTCTCGCCTGAAACTCTTTCCTGGAAAACTTCGCTCCCGGTGGTCTGGACCATTCACGGTCAAACAGGTGTTCCCATATGGCACGATTGAGATTGACAACCCGCAAACTGAGTCGTTTAAAGTTAATGGCCATCGTCTCAAGCTCTATCTGGGAGACGAGGTCGAACGTGCGGAGTTGGTGGTTGAACTCGCGGACCCTTAGTTCTGCCATGGGCGTCCAACTAAAAGACAGTAAAGAAGCGCTTGTGGGGAGGCAACCCCACCACGGTTTGCATGTCTTTTTCCCTTTTTCCTTTGTTTTGTGGTGTGTTCGAGTCAGTTGCGCGTCTGTGATGAAGTTAGGTCGTCTGATCTGCCTCAGTTTGGTGTTTTTGTGCAGGGGTGTTCGAAAAATTGAGAAAAAATGTATTTTGGCCGAAAAGGGGTAAATACCCGGCTGTGACTCAAAATACCCGATCGGGTATTTTGGCATCATGACCGGGACCCCTTCTGCCCAGGGGGCGCAAAACGTGAAAAACCCGACCTTGACCCAAAATACCTGACCGGGGATTTTGGCTTCTCGACCGGGTTACCCCAGTCTGGAAACGCCGCGTTGCAGAAATACCCGACTGCGGCCTAGAAATACCCGATCGGGTATTTTTGAGGCCCGACTTTGTATTTTCACTTTAAAAGCAAACCCCCGATCTGCCCTCTCTCTCTCCTCTCATTTTTTCCAGAACTCTTCCTTCTCTCTTCATCTCCTACTTTCTCGTCGGAGAAAATTTTTCTCGTTGAAGTTTCGTCCGACCTCCGATTTAAAATCCGTTTGAGGATTCGGGATCTACGTCGCGGGGCGCCCCTTCGCCAAAAATTTCGCCCACATCGGGCGAGTTTCAATTTTTCCGACCATCGTCGCCGTCGCCGCCGCCACCATCGCCACCGACGAGTTTTCTTGCCCGCTTCCGGCGACTTTTCCGTTGTGCCCTCCCGGGTCGTTTCCTCGTTGTTTTCACATCTGTCCCCCTTTCCTCGCGTCCCTCTATGGTCCTACTTGTGTTTCCAGGTGTGTTTCTTGCTCATCTTGTTCTTTTTCTGGAAAATCGGACTATAGATGTTAGGACTGAGAACTGTGAATTGCCTGGCATGTTTGAATTATAATAGGGTGAGGGATGTCGTGGTTATGAATGGCTAATGCATGTTTGATGCCCATTTGCTTGAATGTTTCGTTTTTTTTACATGATTCCTGCTTGAGTTACGGTTGCTTTGCTTGCAAATCGACCGTTTGTGCTTCATTGCTTACCCTAGGTGGTCCTTAAGTGTGGGGGAACTGTTCAACCCATACTTGTGGTCATAACGAGTATCTTCTTGGCTCCACCTTTGGTTTGTTGATTTTGCAGGATCATGTCTCTCGACCATCCTTTTGTGCAGGGCCTGCGCCTGCACCCGAAATACGCTTACCAGTATCGCCGAGTCATACGCGGGATGTTCCAGCGATATCACCACTTGGAGTGGGGGGTTTCCGACCAGCTCCACTGCCTGAACGAGATCTCCAAGGCCATTAGCCACCCTGACGGGCGGGTCTTGTTGTGCATCGAGGAGCCTACTTTCGCAGAGCTGTGTGGGAGTTCTACACAACATTCCGATACCGCTCCAAAGCGGACCAGGACTCCCCCACCGTTGTCACCTTCCGGCTGGGCGGGCACATGAGGAAGATGAGCATCGATGGGTTGGCCCATGCACTTGGCATCCACTACCACCCATACTCCCGCCACGAGATTGAGATCCCCCATCCTAAGGACTGGAACCAGGATGTGTTCTACCACCGCATAGCTCGTCGTGCCTTTGGGATGGACTACTTCGATGTCGTCCAAACTTACGTCTCCACCATCCGGCCAGAGTGGCACATCCTCAACCTCCTGATCACCTGCTCGATCGTCCCCAACGTCACTGGTTCCCACAAGATACCGAAGCGGGTGCTCTACGCCATGTATTCGATGGGATGGCCTGATCACATGCTGCATTTCGGTTCTTTCGTGGCCAACACCTTCACTCGGTGCCACGGGAAACCCAACCACCTATTTTGTGGTCCCCTGATCACAAAGCTGGCGCGCCATTTCCAGATCGACTTGGCGGGACTTACTGATGCCACAACACAAGGCGGCTCCACTCCCCTCAGTCGGGAGGTGCTTCACAATGCACTCCTGCTGGCCTCGGATGCAGGGCGATCCTGGGTGGATCGGTTGTCTATGCCTCCCGATGAGGATGCGGATGATGATGATGAGGACGAGGAGGACGATGACTACACCGACGCGACTAAGGCCGAGGATGATGATGATGATGGTGGTGCTACGGATGCTGATGAGCCGGAGCCGCCGCTCTCCCCCCAGGGGATCTTCAGCCACGACGGAGACCCGAGCGAGGCCAGTCCTCCTCCGGTCCTTCTGGTCCGTCGATGGATGACACGGTAAAACAAAACACCAAACTACGACCAAGTATAATCGCAGTCCGGGAATGCAGTAACAGGCAAGTTCTAATGTCAACCCGGGGTCTAGATCTACTGCCTACTCCGTGAATATCTATTATCTAGCCAACTAAGTCAAGTGATTGTTGATTTAAGTAAAAGCAGTAAGAAAGCAGGAAATGGTTCGGGTTTCTGATGTCAAGGAAGAGTCACTCGGGAATGAGTCCCCCTAGCTCCTTAGTTAGGTCTCAATTGTAATTACCCTGGGTTGATTTACTGTTGATTAAACTGCGGAAGATCCGACAGTAGCTTGGAATCTCTTAAGCTGACCAAGCCCTCTCATGCCAACTACCCGGCAGGCGACTAACCTTCACCGGGATAGAAAGCTGAGGCTATGAACACAGAACTCCACTACCGGAATTGGATTCCAGTACAAAGCAGTAGATTGACTAACTCTCGTATAACCAATCTACTACTACCGAATGATGAAGCTCTAACAACCTAATCAGATTCTATCTATCTCAGGTTGCAGCAGAAATCAAGAAAAGCTGATCAGACTTCAATTAATTCAATAAATCATGCATTATTCGATTATAATCAAACAGTATAACAATCCCAAGTCATTACAATCAAGATCCCTAACACATGGAACTAGGGTTCTTCAAACCCAAGTGAGAGAAAGTTCTACTCCATAGAAAGAGGGGAAAACAGAATACAAAGCAGTCATACTCATAACAATGGGAAGAATCTGCTCTGGGATGATGATTCTCACTCCTATGGTGATCTCCAAGCTCGATTTGATGAAACCCAGCTCCAAGATCGCTTCTAGGATGTATTCTTCGCACTTTCTCTCTCTAGGGCTCTGTTTTTGCTCCAAAAAGTCGATTCCCTCTCCGATGGCTCGAAATTGGGTTAAAACCCAGATTTTCCCGATCACACGGGCAGGCCACACGGCCGTGTGGCTTACCCAGCTGCCCCTTGGAGAGTCAAAACGCGGAGTTTCGATTAAGTGGACTTCAGGCTTCCTACACGGCCAGGGACACACGGCCGTGTGGAATTCCCAGGATGCCCGTGTGAGTGCTCGGTAAATCCCACATGGCCACATGGGTTACTTACACGGCCGTGTGGGTTTTAGGGGTGTCCGTGTGGCATCCCCAGCTTCTCGCCACACGTCCGATCTTCGTCAAATCGATCCCGAACTCGTTCCCAAACCTTCATTCACGTACTAGGACCTGAAATATCACAAACAAGAACAACCTAGCGTGAAATCGTCCTAAAACACGAGAATCAACATCTCAAACGGTGTAAGAATAGGGGTAAAAACATGTGCAATTAACGGTCTATCAAACTCCCCCACACTTAACCGTTCGCTTGTCCCCCAAGCAAACCAAGTCAGACACAAGGTAAGCTCACAATTTCAATCATACCAACATTGGGGACAAATCATATAGGCACAGAACATGGGAATCGTACTGGCTTTCAACATCAACACATGAACAACTTCAGAAGCAACCTGGACAACCAACACATAGGACATTTGAGTGCAGCAAAATCGAGTAAAGGAGGAGTCTCCCTCTGTTCATCAACCAACATAGACTTGACTCAACCACTTACTCAAGACAGTCACCTCATGCATAAAACTCAAGACATCAGAATCAAGACCGAGCCATCTAGGTCCTCAGCGGGGTAAAGAGTGTAAAGAACAAGGAAATGAATCGCTCACTCTCGACCAGTGGGGTCAGGACAATTTGATGCGAAAAATGTGCATGCTTATTCTTTCAATCCCTAACATCTCTTCACCATGACAGCAGCCTCTAAGTGTTAGAGCTCACATAAATAGGTGTCATCGCCAACTAATCCGGAGGTCTTAGACACAGGTTCAAATGACTGGCTAGGGTCTTGGACATGGGGAAAAGGCCTTTTAGGTGGTGGAAGTATTCATAGCACAAGTTTCCACATTTCCAAACCCAACACAATCACAGTCAATCAAACCACTTACTTTCTTTTTGCCATTCTGCATTACTCAAATTCTTGCACAAGAGCGAAGGAGGTCACATAAATGTTAGTATTTCCAAGCCAGACTGCTAAGAAACACTACTTAATGGGCGCTATTCAGATTTTTGGTGGTGGCTCTCTTTTGCTTTCATTCATTTTTTTTCTTTTTGTTTTTTTTTTTCATTTCTTGATAGAATCACCACCTATGCACACTTTTCAAATACATGCCCAACTTTTTAAGAACTACCTCCAACCCTCACATCTTATTCAGCAGAAACAGCAGTGAACATGTAAAAACCACTCTGTGGAACCTTCTAAAAGATGCAAAAGGGTGATTTTCCATTGTAGACCGAAAGAAAGGATAACACACGGCTCAAAGGGCTGACTAGGGGATATGACACATCAGGACAGTCAATTTGGTCGTTTGCTAATCCTATGCCTCCATCATCTTAGCTAATGACAACGTGAATGCTACACATCATGGAAGAGGGATCTATCACACAAGAAAGAAACGAGCAGGCTCAAATCTCACATGGCTACCTATATGCTCTATCTCTCATTCTGATTCCCTGAACTAGATGCATAAGCGACTGTCAAGAACAAGTGATCAATCCAAGTCACAGTTGGTAAGCAAACAGTTGAAAAACTGAACCCCTACACAATTCTACTGCACGTCTCAGTCATCATTATAGGTTGTCCAAGTTACAATCAAGCTGTCATGCAATAATCCAAAAACCATTCGATTCAAACATCAGAACCACAGTGCCAATATGATCATGCAAACAACAGTACTTGGAGCCCTCAAATCTTAAGATTCGGACAGTGGACTAGGCTCCAAGCACACATATATAGATTCCAACCGATACAAAGCACCCCCCCACACTTAAGCACGACATTGCCCTCAATGGAGTAGAGGGAGAGATAAGGGGAACTATGTTACCAGATTGAAATAATGCCGGGAGACTGGAAGTGGACCAGTCAGCGGGAAACAAATGGGACGATGGACAGTTCTGCACGAATCGAAAATCAAGAGCACACTAGCACACTGTGCGTTAGGGATCAGAGTTAGCCCAGATGGCTACAAAATAGACAATCCACAAAAGAAAAAGAAAAAGAAAAATAAACGACAGACTAAGTTCAAGCTCCGCACACACATGGAGCAAACACAAAAAGTCTGAAATGAAAACACACTCAAAGGGGCGACGAGTACAGCCTACTCGTAGCCAAGGTTGTCCAGATCGATGTCGTTCATGAAAGAGTCATCATCACCCACTGCTGGGTCTCCATACAGTTCATGAGCTCATCATAAGCAGCCATCCGGGTCTGATACTCGGCCTGGTGAGCCGCATACTGCTGCTGGAACTGGAGCTGATGGTCGAGGAGCTGCTGATTCTGGAGACGCAGCTGCTCGAACTAGTGAGTGAAGTATTCTTGACCGGGGAAAGCGGAGCTGCTACCCCCGTACTCGAAGGTTGTGGGGCGGGGGGCAGTAGCATCATCCACATCCTCGGGCTGGTCATCCGAAGCAGCCTCATCCTCAGGAGCATCGGGCTGGTCCTCCGCTGGGATCGGAGGTTGAGGAAACCCCGCGATCCACTTGACGTCGCGCTCCTCTCGCAGTAGGTGCATGCTCTTGATCGTGTCTTCGCCAAAGGCACTGGTGCTCCCCTACTCTGTGCAACCCTGCAGTGATATCTGGAGGTAGGTGGCCAGGCGGGTGATGAGGGGAGGGCAGTGGAGGCTCTTCAATTCTGAAGCACTCTTCTCAAAGGTTCTGGCTACCACAGAACCCAAGTGGAGAGGATGGTCCTCCTGGCGGATGGACTGGATGAAGTACATGCCTCTCCTGGTGATGGTGTTGGCACTTTCCCCAGCTGGAGTGTAGGACTTCTCCAGCAAGTGGCGGAGAATGCGGTTATCGAGCTGCAGGGTGCTGGCCTTCGTCCGCCCTGCCACGAATGGACCCTGGCCTGGCTGAGCTAAGAGGGTATACAGCGTCTTGAAGTTCACGCCCACCGGATCGTTGAGCTCGGTGACGTAGTCCTCACCATCGGCCAGGCCGAGGTCGAGAGCGGTTGCCAACTCGTGGTAGCTCATGGAGCGGGGTACACCGCCGAGCCTGAACTTGACGGCTTCACCGTCTTCCCAATCCTCTGTGGATGCGTGCTTGAAGGTCGTATAGAACTCAAGCACGAGCTCATGGTAAACCTTCTCGTGAATGGATAGCAGACCGCGCCAAGGGCGGTTGGTGACAATGGCGGAGAAGTGCTCGTAGCAGTGCAACTTCTCAAATTCCCGCCTGGACCAGCAATGATGCTGCCCTAACGAGCAGGCCAGGACGTGCTTAAAATGATCCTGGTGGGGGCCCCTCATCAAATCCCGGATGAACGGGTGCTTGAGGTTGGGTTTCGTAATGGTCCTGCAAAAGAACAACCCAAAGTGGAGCCAAAAGAGCCAAAGAAAAGGTTAATCACACCCCCACACTTGAGAACAGAATACTGCTGAACCATGGTTTCATCCATAGTTCGGGGGTCAAAAACTCGATCAAACAAGCATACTCTGGGTCGGGGTGCACATCCACAATGTAGTAGGCAACTTAAGGTTCACATCCATAGCTAATACACCATCAAAGCACATCATTAAGGGTCCCAACCGGTTCCCACAAAATGGTATGAAAAACAGGCATTTCATCGAACGCCTTGTGTGCACTATTAAGGTAAGCATGGAATTGACAAATTTCTTGCAGACAAGGGCTCAAACAAGCAAGGAGGGCTTTACCCAACACAATTCACACATAATCCAAGCTTTCCCCTCAATCAATTGCACACAATTCACACAAAGCAAAGTTGTTCTCTAAACATACACCCTAACACCCAATTCTCCACAATTCACAAGGTTAAGGTCAAAATCAAACCTGGAGACACAAGTAGAGGTGTAGGGGATGATGAGGGGATGGCAATGGAAGCGACGAAAAGCCCAAAATCTGCTCGGAAGTGCTCGTCGGAGCCTCGCCGGAAATCGCCTTCGGCGACTCAAAATCGGTCCAAATCGCCTCAAAATCAAGGATAGGCCGAAAATGGGGAGAAAAGGATGGGTGTGGCATTGGTTTGGTGAAAAATCGACCAAAAATGGCCGGAAAATCGCAAAAAAGGCGAAAGGTCGCGGTTTTCTGGCGAGAGGGAGATGATTCTGGCGAGGGGAAGGTGGTTTTCTGACCACGCGGTCGTGTCGGCCAAATATATAGGAAAAGGCTCGGCCACACGGGCACACTCACATGGCCGTGTGAGGTGCAGTGGTGCCCGTGTGGGCCGACACGGCCTGGCTGAAATTTCCACACGGCCGTGTGAAATGCAAAACCGGCCGTGTGGGAATTGTCGAGCCTTCACACGGGCAGGGTCCAAAATCCACACGGCCGTGTGATGGACCCCTCCTGCCCGTGTGCAATGTCCAGGGCCTCCACACGGCCAAAACCAAATCCCACACGGCCGTGTGAGGGTTAGGACTGGCCATGTGGATTGCCAGAACCCCGAATTCGACCTGATTTCACTCAAAAACGACGTTCGACTCTGGGAAAACACCTCAAGACTCAAAAACACAAAAGTCAAAAGGAAAAAGGTAAGAAATTGCAAACCTAGGTGGGGTTGCCTCCCCGTAAGCGCTTCTTTACCGTCTTTTAGCTGGACGCCAGTAGAGTGGATGCTTAGTGAGGTGAAGGAGCAGGTGCCTCCAAGAGCGGATCCACATCGCTCTTGAGGTACAGCTTCAGGTGGTGGCCATGCACACGACGAATGTGGCCACCAGCACTCGTCAACTCGACCTGGCCATCCGGCAGGATGAAAGCGAGTGAATACTCGGATGGCCAAGGCGGTCGAGGCTCAGGAGGCGGGACCAGCTCATAGTGGTCTCCGGTTTTCTTGCGAGCAGGCTTAGCTACCTGCAGCTTCGGCCGCCACTCCTCCTTGATCTTATCTTTTAGTAACGGAGTGGATGGGAGTGGCGGCGAAGATATGTGAGAGGGGTCCTGCAAAATGGGAGGCACAGAAGGATACACGACAGACTCGTGCTCCTGGTGAGAAACAGCATGCAAAGGCGATGAAGCATGGAGAGTATTAATAATAGAAAAGGTTATTCGCTCTTGGCCATCCTTCAAGACTAAGGTCCCATCATGCACATCTATGAGAGCCTTGGCGGTGGCCAGGAAAGGCTTTCCCAGTATAAGGGGCACTTCTGTGTCCTCATTGATGTCCAAGACAACAAAATCCACAGGATAAAAGAATTTTCCAACCTTAACCAGAAGGTCTTCCACTATGCCCCTAGGATGAACTATAGATCGGTCAGCTAATTGAAGACTCATCCTAGTCGCACGGGGTTCACCTAGGCCTAGTTTCTTGAACAATTTATACGGCATGACATTGATACTAGCACCTAGATCCGCCAAGGCCTCTCTACATGCAATTTACCGATAGAGCATGGGATAGTAAAACTACCTGGGTCCTTCTGCTTCTGCGGAAGCTTGTTCTGCAGAATGGCCGAGCACTCCTCGCTGAGCTCCACAGTGGCCAGCTCACACAGCTTCTGGTTCTTTGAGAGAAGAACTTTCAGGAACTTCGCATACTTCGGCATTTGAGATAGTGCCTCCAGGAAAGGCACTTGGACATTCAGCTTACTAAGCATGGACATGAAGTTCCCGAACTCTGCCTCAAGCCTGTCTTTGTGCAACCGAGTAGGGAAGGGAAGTTGTGGGATATACTCCTTCACTATTGGTTGCGGCTTAGGCGCAGGCACCTCAACCTCCTTCTCTGCTTCTTCTTCAACCGCTGGAGATGCTGAAACAGGGGCCTCTCTCTCTTGTTCCCGAACAGGTGGATCAGCAGTCATCTTGCCACTCCTGGTTGTCATGGCATTATTGTAGGCATTTGGGTCCTTCAGATTAGGAATGGTATGACCTGGCAAAGTACATGGAGCCCTCTGCGCCACTACTTGAGCCACACTCCCCAGTGGGCATTCAGCCATCTGATCATTCTGCACTGGGGTTGCAGGAGCTGCACCTGGCTGCTGGAAAGGTCGCGGCTGTGGTTGAGCAGCATGCCCCAGCATGGGCTGGTAGAGAGACTGTTGCTGCTGCTGGTATTGCCCCTGTCTGGGCTGATATGGCGGCCTCTGGAAACCTGGCGGTACTTGGGAGGCTGGGGGTCTGGGATTGGCCCCAGCCTAGGAGAAGGTGGGATGATGGCGCCACCCCTCGTTGTACGTGTTACTGTACGGGTCATTGAGCCTGGCATTATTGATGAAGTTCACCTGCTCCCGGGGTGTAGTCGACTCCCTCATCGCCTAGCATTCTTCCACAGTGTGATGGGTGCTCTCGCACCACTGGCAGAGCATCGCCTGCTGTTGTCCGGTACCTGCAATCATCCCAGATCGATCAATGTCTGAAACTAGCTTCGATACCACATGCACCAAATCAGATGACTGGGTGGCTACAGCATGCACACCCCGCCCTGGTGCTCTTCTTGATCTCCTGGAAGTTCCCCAATCATAGCCCTGCTCTGCCATCTCTTCAAAAAGTTGATTCAGCTCTGGCGGTGTTTTGGTGATCATATTCCCGCCACAGACCGAGTCAATCAGCTGCTTGTCTTCTGGGAAGAGGGCATGGTAGAAGGTGCCCACCTTGAAGGCGTCGGTAAAACCATGGTTGGGGCACTTGAGGAAGAGACTGGTGTATCTCTCCCAAGCATCCCGGATGGTCTCATCTTCATCTTGAGTGAAATGGGTGATTTGCTTCTGCAGGTCCGCTGTCTTGGACGGGGGATGGTAGCGAGTGAGGAACTTGTCCGCCAGGTTGGCGAACGTAGTGATCGAGCCTGGAGGTCGAGTGTCTAGCCACTCCTTGGCCTGCCCCTCCAGAGTAATGGGAAGCGCCTCAGCTGGATGGCATCGGCTGGGACCCCATTTATCTTGATTCCATCGATCAGCTCGTGGAATCACCTCAGATGTGATCGGGGGCACTCCCCCTCCTTTCCACGGAACACCACCGAACCGCGCAACATCGTGATGACCGAAGTGCTCACCTCAAAGTTGTTCGCTGGCACATGAGGGTGCTGAATGGGTGACCTCATGTCCGCGGCTCTAGCGGTCCAGTAGTATCCCATGGTCTGCTCCTCAGGAATGACCACATCATGGTCCTACAGGTCCGTTCAAGCTCCTGGTCTAATGGTAGTAGTTCTCCCGACT
This sequence comes from Linum tenue, assembly GCA_946122785.1. Taxonomy (NCBI): domain Eukaryota; kingdom Viridiplantae; phylum Streptophyta; class Magnoliopsida; order Malpighiales; family Linaceae; genus Linum; species Linum tenue. The sequence goes on along the minus strand of CAMGYJ010000007.1, from coordinate 7,659,225 downwards.
GGCTACGGGTCATGCACTACCTGCACACAACCATCAAAAGCAACCCGTGAAGGCACACAGGTGGAAGAGAGAAAAATGCAGTAAAGAAAAAGCTAGAGTAACAAACTTTCACGTTTCCCCAATAACCTAGAGGGTCCCCGGCAACGGCGCCAACAACTTGACACGGTAAAACACAACACCAAACTGCGACCAAGTATAATCGCAGTCCGGGAATGCAGTAACAAGCAAGTTCTAATGTCAACCCGGGGTCTTGATCTATTGCCTACTCCGTGAATATCTATTATCTAGCCAACTAAGTCAAGTGATTGTTGATTTAAGTAAAAGTAGTAAGAAAGCAGGAAATGGTTCGGTTTTCTGAAGTCAAGGAAGAGTCACTCAGGAATGAGTCCCCCTAGCTCCTTAGTTAGGTCTCAATTGTAATTACCCTGGGTTGATTTACTGTTGATTAAACTGCGGAAGATCCGACAGTAGCTTGGAATCTCTTAAGCTGACCAAGCCCTCTCAAGCCAACTACCCGGCAGGCGACTAACCTTCACCGGGATAGAAAGCTGAGGCTATGAACACAGAACTCCACTACCATAATTGGATTCCAGTACAAAGCAGTAGATTGACTAACTCTCGTATAACCAATCTACTACTACCGAATGATGAAGCTTTAACAACCTAATCAGATTCTATCTATCTCAGGTTGCAGCAGAAATCAAGAAAAGCTAATCGAACTCCAATTAATTCAATAAATCATGCATCATTCGATTATAATCAAACAGTATAACAATCCCAAGTCATTACAATCAAGATCCCTAACACATGGAACTAGGGTTCTTCATACCCAAGTGAAAGAAAGTTCTACTCCATAGAGAGAGAGGGGAAAACAGAATACAAAGCAGTCATACTCATAACAATGGGAAGAATCTGCTATGGGATGATGATTTTCACTCCTATGATGATCTCCAAGCTCGATTTGATGAAACCCAGCTCCAAGATCGCTTCTAGGATGTGTTCTTCGCACTTTCTCTCTCTAGGGCTCTATTTTTGTTCCAAAAATTCGATTATCTCTCCTTTGGCTCGAAATTGGGTTAAAATCCAGATTTTCCCGATCACACGGCCAGGCCACACGGTCGTGTGGCTTACCCAGCTGCCCGTGTGAGAGTCAAAACGCGGAGTTTTGATTAACTGGACTTCAGGCTTCCTACACGGCCAGGGACACACGGCCATGTGGAATTCCCAGGATGCCCGTGTGAGTGCTCGGTAAATCCCTCACGGCCACATGGGTTACTTACACGGCCGTGTGGGTTTTAGGAGTGCCCGTGTGGCATCCTCATCTTCTCGCCACACATCGGATCTTCGTCCAATCGACCCCGAACTCGTTCCCAAACCTTCATTCACGTACTAGGACCTGAAATATCACAAACAAGAACAACCTAGCGTGAAATCGGCCTAAAACACGAGAATCAACATCTCAAACGGTGTAAGAATAGGGGTAAAAACATGTGCAATTAACGGTCTATCAATGGACTTGTTCACGGAGCAGTTGCATCAGATGATGATCTAGTTTCAGAAGCTCGGGGTTCAGAACCAGCAGCTATGGACCATCAGATCCAGTTCTACCAGCAGTATTTGGCTCACCAGGCCGAGTACAACTCTCGGATGACGGTTCTGGACGAGCGCCTCGACCGGATGAAGGCTCAGCAGGGAGTCACCAATGCTCGCATCGAGCGTGAGCAGGCTCCCAACCTCCGGATGATGGAGTATCAGGAGCACCTGCTCCAGTCCTGCCATCCGCCACAGGAGCACCACTGGACCACCAGGTGGGACCACTCCCCGCCACCACCGCCAGACGGGGTCGACGACCTCATGGAGCAGATCGACTTTGACTAGCTTGAGTAGGCTGTACTCACTGGCTCGGTTGTGTTTTCTTTTGTTTTGATTCGGAAGTGCAAACTGGCTTTTGTTTGGTTTTTTTCTTTTCTTTTAGATGATGTACTATTGGGCTGACACTTGACCTAACGTCTCTGTGCTTGACTGACTGTGTCTTCTTTAGCCGTGCCTTTGCACCGACTGGTCTCATTCCAGTCCGTTTCACTCCGACTGGTCCACCTTCCAGTCCACCTGCAGTTTGAGCATACCCGTAACATCGTTCCCCTTATCCTTCCCTCTTGTCCATTGAGGGCAATGTGGAACTTAAGTGTGGGGGGATGTTTCTATTTGACTGCTTAGATCTGTTTGTGTGCTTGGAGCCTAGTCCACTGTCCAAATTTCAGTTTGAGGGCTTCAAGTACGTGTTCCTTGCAAATTTCCTGCTCAGTATGCTTTGAATTGACAGTTTCTATAGTAATATGCAACCTAGGAGGTAGTGTAGCACTATGGAGGATGTTGATGCGTTTAAGAAATCTCCTCTCTTCTTCATATTGTGTTGGTTGATTGTGTGAATTAGTGATCCTAGGACCCTTGAATTGTGTGGTGGTGTGGACTCTCTACCCGTCATGGACTCCTGTATCATGTTTTGAAAAGAAAGGTGCTAAAAAATGTGCTTTAAAATAATGTCTCCCGTGCAAATAAGGCGAAATGATGTAAGGGGAGACGGGAATCTGCTCTCAATTTCCACCTACTACCTCCAGCTCACTTACATTCCTTTCCCCCGCACGAGGTGTCAAAACATGACCCGACCCGTGTAACCCGCCCAACCGATCTGATCCGCAACCCGCCCGTAACCCGATTTGACTATAAGTAAAAAACCCGCAACCCGCAACCCGATTGATCCGTAACCCGATTGACCCGCAACCCATTTTACCCGAACCTGATTGACCCGCAACCCGCTTGACCTGTAACCCGACTAATCCGAACACGATTAACCCAACCCCCTGAACACGCCCGATTGACACGAATAATACTACATAATATATCTCAGTATATAAATACATACATATATATATGTATATATATATATATATATATATATATATATATATATATATATATATATATATATGGGCAGTTCTACGGTGCCCAGGGCAAAATCAGGGGTACGGGTAACCGGGGGCAAGGAAAATTACCAAATGCATCACGAAGCGTTTATGGTGACTTCTACGGACTTCAACCTAACTGTACCCGGTTTAATGATAGCGATTAAGAGGTTAAACCCTATGGATACGACCCGCCGCCCTAACCAATTTCCAGTCTCCCTTCTACGATCCCTCATTCGCCTTGGAGTGTCCCCTCTAACTCTAAGTTCGAAGTTCGATCATAAGCTGCCTATCAAATCTGAAATCTCCAACAAAATCATCGTTTCGAAACCCAAATCCTTTTATTATTTGATCCACATTCGATTTAGCTCCCTATCCAATCTCAAATCCCCAACATCATCATGTTTCATACGCCAAATCTATGTATCCACATTCGAAGAGAAGATCCCCATCCAATATGAAATCCTCACATAATCATCGTTTAGAACCCCAAATCCTTTTATCCACAAATCGACGTTTTGTTCATGGCCATTTTATTTCCGTGCGGAATTTACTCGCCTTACTCTTTCTAACACGATTACGGCGACCATGTCTATTATTGTGTTCATCAAACTTTTCGTTTGCAAAAGAACCCTTGAAAGAGATTTGCTAACCCTAGGGTTCATGTCGCTAGTGCTTTGTCATCTTGTCTTAGCGTTATTGTCATTTTCTCGAAACTTCTATCACTCGGTGAAATTAAGGTTTCCTGATATGCAGTGTTCGTCTCGCCCAGAGGATTGAGGAAGGAGATGAAGAAGACCTAATTTGATTCGAATCAGATGGAGAGGTCTCCTTAATTTGTGTTTATGTATTAACGCTGCGTTTAGGACTAATTCTAGTTGGACTGGGTCTGATCATTGATTTTTGCAGGCTTTTAAATAACATTCAAACGTGGGCTTGTACATGGACCCATGACACCTAGTTTGTTGATAATAGATACTGAGTTCCGAATTGTCATTAGGTTGGGCCTTTGATAATTGTCTATCTCATACTCTCAGTGGCGATTCTTTGTTTTACTTATTTTCATCTGCTTCTGCTTCTAAAATCCTGATCATTCATTGAGTTCACGCAATTTAAACATAATTCTGTGTTCCATCTTTTTTGGAATTTGGTAAATGTTAGCGTGTCTCTTTACACATTTAGCGGTACGAGGTAAACTACAATCCGCCCAATTTAACTCTTCATTAATTGAGATCCCATTCCACTCTCTCACCGATTTCCCCTCTTTATGCAATGCACTCGTACATAACAAACCTCTTGTAGACTAATTAGAGGCTTGTGGTTGGATACTGAGTGAGGATATTTTTTGAATTTATGTTTTGAAACGAAAGTTAGAGTTTCACTTTTGAAGTACCTATGTACTTTAGTTGGGCAAGTATTTTCAAAATGTAAAATTTTATCAGCGTATAGGTATACGATTGTTGTATAAGGTGTTGATGTTAGAGGAAATGGGTACTGACTGCTTAGGGTATTAGGTTGTTGATGGTATAGAGTATATGGTATATGGGTAGGTTATAAGGTGTTGATGGTTTAGAGCATATGGTATCGATTGGTTAAAGGGTGAGGGTAGGTGTTGTCTTATTTTTTCTCGATTATATATTTTCTTTATATTTGCTTATAAATGCTGATCATGCCTTATTACTAAGACATAATTCGTTATATCTGCTTATAAATGCTTTATATCTGCTTATAAATGCTGATAATTTATTGTTTGATTTGAACCTGCCTGTTTTTGCTCCGAATGATTTTGTAGTGGCGTGGTAAAGACAATCCGTCCAATTTAACTCTTCATTAATTCCCCCTTTTCTTTTCTGTTTTGGTAGAATAATTACCCCTTTTCCACTCTCTCAGTCCCCGCCGAAGTTGAAACAATCCCCTGTGATATATTTATCGATCATTTTAACCCTTCACTCAATAAGAAAGCGAAATTATGCAAGATGGTCATCAATGTGATGTAGCTTAATTGGTTAATTGTCTCTTATTTGCTTAGTCAATAAAGTAGAGGTTTGTGGTTCGATACTTAGTGAGGTATCAATTTTTAATTTATGTTTTGAAAAGCAAGTTATAATTTTAATTTATCAGCGTATAGGTATACGATATTGTATAAGGTGTTGATGGTTTAGAGTACATTGTATTGGGTTAGTGTATTGATCATCTCCATCCCTAAAATAAGATATTGTATAAGGTTTTGATGGTTTAGAGTATATGGTATTGGGTTAGTGTATTGATCATCTTCATCCCTAAAATTGAACAACAATTTCTAAACGAGGTCCCTACCGCCACATCATCAATTTTAGCAATTCATCACTTAACAATTTCTATTCATCTACATCCCTACATTATGCTAGTACGTAATTGCCAAGGTGGGTTCCATTTTATATTTCAAAGGAAACACTTATTATAAATTGAAAGTTGGGGATGGAGATAGAAGAAGGTGTTGTTGGTATACAGTATAAGGTCTTGAAGGTTATGGACGTATAAGGGAGGAGCAAGGTGTTGATGGTTTAAAGTATATATGTTATTGATTGGTGACGGTATAAGCCTATAAGGTGTTCTTATTGTTGTAGAGTATATGATATTGATTGGTTCGTGTATTAGGGTTTGGTTTAGGGTTTAGGGTTTAGGGTTTAGGGTTTAGGGTTTAGGGTTTAGGGTTTCAAGTTAGAATAACATAAACCAGATCAATAGAGTAATGTTGGTAAACGAAAAAGTTAGTTAATCTACAAATTCAGACTATTTAAAAAAGTACATCCCCATTTCCCACCGTCAATTCCTAAACTTTTCCCTTGATCCGATGGTGAAATACCTTCGATCCTCGTCGCGTGCGTGTCACCCAATCAGATATTGCCGAATTCGGAAAGTCGCTTTTGCCCATAACCAATGCTGGCGTTACCAAGGCCGAGGCAGTGGTAGGGACTGTAATTTTCAGTAAATGTGAAGGGAGGGAAAAGTAAAAGTAATTACGAGTCAATCTTTAAAATCGTTAATCAGTGAAGGAGAGGCCGTGCTCCGATCCTTGAAAAGAACCCTTTCTTCCATCTTCTCAATATGAGACTCCGAAAACCATCTCCTGCTGCTGTTCGTTCCTCCTCCTCTCAATCCCTGAAAAGAACCCTTTCTTCCATCTTCTCAATATGAAACCCCCAAAATCAACTCCATCCGCCTCTCGTCCTCCTATCCCATGCTTTATTTTCGGGTGCAGTGGTAATGATGAGACTGCGTATTATTTTAGATCTCATTTCCTTTCATTATGTCATTGTTAGATCGTGACTGTTAAACTAAATCCTTCGTTGTATTGTTTCTCCTTTTCTCTCCATGCAGGGTCTTTGTTAGAGGCAGGGAGGGGAGCAATGATAATAAGTCGCCGTCTGAATATAGCCAGAAGAATCATCACATGTTGTTGCGATTCCATAATAGGTGTTGTGGAACCCTACTTCATGTGGTGATTCTTCTGCGCCATATTGACGCGTACTTGTTGATCATGCTCCCAAAATGTATACAAGATAGGAAAGTTGCCATATGTATAATAGGATAAAATAGTTAGGGAAAGTACAGCTTTTTGTTTTTGTTCGACTCTATGTAACATTTGTTTATGTTTGTATACTGTTTTGTGATTTTTTTCTTCTGCTTCTCTCTTCGCTTCCATGGCGGCTTCCAAAAGTGTTTGAGATCTTCTAAATATGCGAGGGATCCTCCACTCCCAATAAAAATACTGTACTTTGTACTATTAGCGTTTGAGATCTTCTAAATCTGCAGGGGATCCTACACTCCCAATAAAAATACTGTACTTTGTACTTTAGCGTTTGAGATCTTCTAAAATCTGGAGGGAATCCTACAGTCCCAATAAAAATACTGTACTTTATTTGTTGACTACTGACTCCAGTTTTAGAAGTCTTTACGATTGGGCCAACCGGATTTTTTGCCGGATTTCGAACTCTGCTCCTCTGTAGCCACATGCTCTACACATTTAATGAGTGCTCAAAATTAGTGCAAAAAATACGATGTAATAATTGAATAAAAAAAACTAGTTCTCAAGATTATTCAACTGAAATGTTGCACATGATTTATTTAGGGTCGTTTGGATGTGGAAATTTTAAAACGTTGAAATTTGTCTGAATTTCCATGTTTTACAAAACCAAGGAATTGACTTGTGGAAATTGAAAAAAAAACTCACGTTTGGATAAGGTTTAGTTTGTGAGAATTGATGGTATGGAATTTGGAAAAAGAAGTAAGAAAACGTGGTAATGTCAAATTACTAGGGGGAGGTGTAGTATTCTCAATTACCATCAAGTGCTTACAAATTGCCATCAAGTGACCATTAATGAGTGCATAAATTAAACGACACCGCAAGAGCCAACAGTCTTCTTATATACCAAACGACTCGGCATAGGAGGACTTCCAGTTTCAGTTCAAGTTTCCAACACCGAGCAAATATATGGTCCCAAATGCCACTTTAGCAACTTTAATCGTTTGGAAGTTGTGATTCTTCAAATTGATGTATTAGGCCAATTAGTGTATTATCATTTGATGTATTGATTCAATGCATGTATTAGGAAAATACTTTGTTTGGAAGGGCAACGATGAAACAAAAAGTAGGGTAGACAATCCTTCATTAACAATCTCACCTTTTAGTAGAGATTTATAATCATTCATTTTGAGTGATTGTTGGTGGGCCCAACAAAAAGGTAATGCATGTATTCTAACTCAAAGTGAACCAAAAAAACGACTTAATCTTATCATTACATGTATTTGCTAAATACCTCACTTCAAATCTCAACCTCCAAACGACCCAACTATATATCAATTGTGACCATGGGTCCTACTTAATTTTCGTTGCAATTCAATATTAATTGGTGAGTGTATTATATTAATTTGAGTGCATCTCTCAAGTTGTTTTTTGTCGTTGTTTTATTCGAATTATGTAAGGTGTTGATGGTTTAGTGTATATGTTATTGATTGGTTCGTGTATTAGGGTTTGGCATTGCCAATTGCTAAAGGTTGGTTTAGCAATGGGATGGAGATGCTCTAAGGTGTTATTGTTGTAGAGTATATGGTATTGATTGGTTCGGGTTTAGGGTTTAGGGTTTAGGGTTTAGGGTTTAGGGTTTAGGGTTACAATTACATGTACCAAATCTGTAGATTAATTTTGGTAAACGAAAAAGTTATTTAATCTACAAAGCCAGTCTAAAAGCACATCCCCATCTCCCGCCGTCAATTCCTAAATTTTCGTTTAATCCGATGGTGAAAGAGCTTCAATCCTAACCGCGGCGTGTCACCCAATCAGATATCGCCGTTTTCGGAAAGTCGCATTTGCCCCTAACCAGTGCTGACGTTACCAAGGCCGAGGCAGCGGTAGGGAGTGTGATTTTCAGTAAATGGGAAGGGCTGGAAAGGCAAAGTAAATTTATGAGCTCATTTATAAATTCTTTAATCAGAGAGGGAGAGACCATGCTCCGAAACCCAAGAGGCACTCATCTCCTGCTGTTGTCCGTTCCTCCTCTCAAATCCCTGAAAAGACCCCTTTCTCACATCTTCTCAACCCCGAAAATCATCCCCATCCGCCTCTTCGTCCTCCTGTCCATGCTTTATTTTCGGGTGCAGTGGTAAAGATGAGACTGCGTATTATTTTAGATCTTAGTTCCTTTAGTTATGTAATTGTTATGACTGTTAAACTAAATCCTTCGTTGTATTGTTTCTCCTTTTCTCTCCATGCAGGGTCTTTGTTAGAGGCAGGGAGGGGAGCAATGACAATAAGTCGCCGTTTCAATATCGCCTGAAGAATCATCATATGTTGTTGCGATTCCATAATAGGTGTTGTGGAACCCTACGTCATATGATGGTTCTTTTGTGCGACATTGACGCGTACTTGTTGATCATGCTCCCAAAATATATACAAGAGGGAAAAGTTGCCATATGTATAGTATAAAAGTGGGAGGAGGGAAAGTAAATTGTTTTGTTTTTCAAGATTTGTACGTTTATTAGTGTTTGAGATCTTAATAATATATCGGTGAGGGATATTTCACTAAATAAACATACTGTATTTTATTTCTTGATTACTGCTTCCATTTTCAGAAGTCCTCTGTCGGCGCATGCTCTTGTCATTTCACGCCCAAATTACATGTCATAATTTTAGTGGCCAAAAGTAAGTAAATTTATAAACAAGTAAAAAATCCGATCTAATAATTCAATAAAAAAAAAACGAGTGAGAAAAATAATTCAACTGAAATGTTGCACATGATATATTTTTAGGGAAAAACCTCCAGGTCGAATTCAATCAAATCCATCCGAACTAAATAAAACGACACCGTAGCAGGCAGTAGTCTTCTTATAAACCAAAGAGGACACACCGTTAAAATGACACACAAGTAAAACGACACCGCAGATGGCAACAGTCTTCTTATAAATCAAACGACGCCGCTTCAAGCTGATACTGGCAGTCTTCACATAGTCCATTAGTCCTAATCCGAATAGGATAAGGACGTCCATCTTCACTCCAAGTTTTCAACAATCCTTAGTTTGCTACTTCTTGTAACAGGCCTCTTCTGCAAAATCGATAACGACGATTTTAGACGTACACAAATATTGGATGCAACTGCATTGTGTATACACGAACAATTATATCTTATTCTTACCCTAGGTTGCTCATAATCGTCGTCATCGTCATTTTCATCATCGTCATTTTCATCATCCGATGGTCCTGACCCAGTACATGTTCTTGCATTATGATTGGTAGAACCGCACTTACTGCAATGCTTTTGCCTTCTCTTCTGTACTGTTTCCGACTGATCTTGAGTGGTTGGAGGATCAACATCGTTGTCATCGCCACCGCCACCTTCTTCCGAAACACCATCATTCGGGGCATCACCGTTTGAGGTTGGCTTCACATAGCCAACAGGATGTGGGCATCGGGTCCTATAGTGGCCAAACTCCTGGCAATTGCTACACTGTCGTGGTTCTCCTTTCTTCCGTTTAGATTTTTTAGCCCCCGAACCTTTAGCTTTGACTTGTAATGGATCCAACAAAATTTCATTCGCCTTCGGCCTATTAATGCCGGGTATGTCCACGTTGCCAGTGTCCACCATGTCCAACTGTTCACATAATGATTGAATTCCCTCACGAGCAATCTTGAAGCACTCACTAGATTTTGCCCCTTTTAACATTAGTTGTAAGCTGTGTTGTTGAATAGTACCATACCTGATTGACACAAGATTTTATACAAAGTGAGTAAAATTAATGTTCACCTAGCTTCGAACCAATACTAAAAAAAAATAAATTAAAAGTGATAGTCATGGCAAACCTCAATGCGAAAAGTTGTGATTCATCTAGTCTGCCCGGTTCGTCCAAGCTCTCTAGTGTCTTCGGCTTCTTTGACCATCTTCGACGTACTAGGCCTTCAGGAAGTTCCAGTATGCTCTCTTCTTTCAGTACAAAAATCATATGACGACATGGTATTCCCATATAATTGTAGTGATTACAACTACATTCCATTGCAAAGGGTTCAACTGCGTACGTGACTTGAAATACCTTAGCCATGCCAGACACCTTGACCTTGTACACATGCTCAATTTCCGATCGCTCTGTCTCCAACCTTATGCAACATGCCGACTTTTCAACCTCGTCTCTGAATAAGAAGAATGCGTTCTTTGTGAAAACCGCCGCTCCACTCTTCTGAAGTGAGACTAAGACATTGCTTGTGATGGTTCGTTCTCGATGAATGGATTCAAAATCAGCATGACGCTCATTCTCCCTCATATCCCTAGTCCAACGATCAAAGTGAATAAAGAACTCAAGGAGATTTTTATCCTTCTCGATATAGTTGGCAAGTTGAGAGTTCAGTCCTTCACATCTTGATGTTGTACTCAAGCCTGCGAAGAACTTCGAACGCAAATATGCATACCCCCATTCATGTCTTTGGTCAAATAAATTGGAGACCCAATTGTTGTGCTGAAGGGAGCATTCCTCAACCACTGTTTTCCACTTTTCTTCGAATTCTGAAGGTTCCCAGTCAGCTGACACAAAATGCTTCCATCGGGGCAAAAAAGTTGGATGATTCTTCACATTTCTGGTTATAGTCTTGTCTATATGCCAGGAACATAGACGATGTGTTGCATCGGGAAATACTTTCTGAATAGCATTACGCATTGCTCTATCCCCATCTGTAATAACAGTCTTGGGATCTACACCGCCTAGCCTTCTCTTCAAAGCTCCCAACACCCAAATATAATTGTCCTCTCTCTCGTTAGCCAAGAAAGCACATGCAAATACGCAAGTTTGCGAATGGTGGTTGACACCTAAAAAAGTTCAAACAAAGTTAGATTATGCAAACTTCTAGGGTTATTTTAGCATGCTCGGGATAATTCTATGTGTGAAGGAAAAGTACCTGAAAAAATCACGAGAGGCATCTGGTAAATGTTCCTTTTGTAAGTAGCATCGAATGACAGTAATTCACCAAAGCATGCATAATCAGCAACAGAAATACTATCGGCCCAGAAAATGTTAATAAGCCGGCCGTCGTCATCCTTCTTTAGTTCAATAACGAAATGCTCGTCCGCGGTGCATTTAGCTTGCAGGTAGGCTAGGGCTGTTGCGGCATCACCTTCACTGATTTGTTCTTTCCTCTCTTTGTCCACATAATTATATGCATCCTTCCTCGTGTACCCCAAATTGTCGTAGCCTCCTGCTTCTGATACGGCCAGATTCACAATTTGAGAAGTTTTCATACCTGCAGCTCTTCTAAAATTTATCGCTGCTTTGACTGCATCACTCATACGACGTTTCCCTTTCATGTAGTGTCTATATTCTCTCGGGATCGTTTCATGTGTGTGTACATCATCAAACTGGTGCACGTACCACTTCCCATCGACATTGTGTTGTTTAACACGCATCTTGGCTCTGCAGTTAAATCTGGTCTCCCCTCTTGCTTCTCTCTTTCGTTCTGTGCTCTTCATGCGCCTCTTTCCCTCGCCAGAGCATACATAGTCACGCCATATCATAACTTTGTTCTTATCACGACCAATGTCTGATTTTCTGATGTCGAAGCCTTTGACTAACCCGTAGTCCATGTAGAAATCATAGGCTTCTTCTGTATCATCGAACTTCATTTTTTAATATCTTCAGGCTGTAGCAATAAGAGATCGGCGACATTATCTTCCTGGGTGGTGTGACTTGTTCCGGCACCAGCGTTTTCTTGGACTCCCTCCGACGTCAATACTAGGACTCCCTCCGACGTCAATGGTGAGTCTGCCTCCGACGTCATGTCACGGCTGGAAAGTTTGGGGAACCAAGGACGTAGATTACACAACCCTACTGGGAATGATGGCCGAATTAATGATCAACGGGCCACTTAATAATTATCCCCATTAATAACACGATTTGTGATATCTTTATTTTTGGTAGGAACGAGTTGCACTTTCTGTTCTTTATCTTAGTGATTTCTTTACCATTTCACAAATAACGAAAATATTTAAAATGAAAAACCTTTCGTAGTAAAGCCAAACGCCAGCTGACTCTAGGTGTCTACTACGTGTATGGGGAAGGATCAAATATTAATATGAGCGAATATTTACTAATACCACTCAATTCTCTATTCAATCGAAGAAAGTATCTTTTTAATTTTAGGTTTAATAACTACCCATGCTTATCCCAAGTTCATGTACCTTAGACTAAACCCTAATTATTTTTCCGCGGGAAAAATATGGCGCCACAATTTATCCTAACCTTGTATATATAATTAACCTTCATCGGTAGAGCAGTGGTTCCATATCCTTCTTTGCCGCGATTTTGAGTACAGAGTAAAGCTTAGATTACAGGCACAACATGGAAAATAGGGAGACTTACTCGCTCTTCGTCCAAGCTCGTGGTATGTATAATAGCTCTTTTACCATTGAAATTCATTCTACTTAATTTATTAATCGCAGGTTCACTGTCATTGTAGGAGACAGCCGAATTTGTGACTCCAACAAAGAAACCAAGGATACCCAAAGGCAAAGGTGTAAGCACTCCACCCACTCCTGCTTCAGTCATCGTTTTTATTTCGGACGATGAATCTGACTCTGAGGTCACACCAAAGAAGCCAAATGGAAAAAGTATTTGTCTACCTTCTGTTGACAAGGTAATAAAGGTGTCATGTTTGCCATTGAAGTGTTCTTTGCCGTTATTCCGTCATGACGAATGCATTTCAACTCGTGTTTTTTGTGGCCCCTATTCCAGGTTGTTTTGAAGTATAAGCTACCTACCGCTATGGAATACGATGATGAGCAAATCCAGCTTGCTCACTACATATTTTTAGCCCATCTGCCACCTGACGAAGTATTGGTCAAAACCTCCAACAACTCTTGTACGAGGAAGTCATTGTGGTCCTTAAGCCCTCGCTCATTCGTAGATGCTAATGTAATCAACGGAACTCCAAATTTTTTTTTTACATGTCCACTATCAATGCTTTCTACATAGAATTATTTTATAACAACTCGATAGTATCATGAAGTGTTTTTTGTCCATGTTATATTAGGTTATAACAGCGATGGCCTGCCACTTGACTCTAGAAGAGTTGTGGACAAATTCCAAGGACGGAAAAGGAGTGTGCTATCTGCCTGCTGAACTACAGGTTGTGTTCCGATTATACTTAATGACAATTTCCTCTCACCAAAAAAATTACAACACATGTTTTTTTAACGTGAATCATATTGTGTTGACAAAAATTTCAATTGTGCAACTACCACATGGGCAGGAACTAGTGATTTCATGTGGAATAACACCCAAGATGGCATTAGACCTATACCAATCAAAATTCCTTAGTCGAACCAATATGGTGAACAAGGTAAATTGTTCGTCTTAATAAGTATTACATGGTTTGCAGTTTATTTTTTTAATACGTGTTGACAATTTCCGCATATGTAGGTGTGTGTTCCGATGAGAGATAATGCCCATTGGTACTTGGCTGTCATTAAGTTGGACAAGGAAGAAGTCCATATCTTGGATCCACAACCAAATGAAGACCGCAATTCCTTTCGACTACAATCTGTTCAAACAATGGTAAATATGTGACATTGTGCCGTTATAACGCAACAAAATGTATAATAACTCTTTCTAAGTACAAACGTTTCTTAATTTGTACAGATGTGCTTTATGCAAGCCTTGTGGAAGATTCTCTATCGTGAACAAGGTCCGGGATTGTCGCCACCAAGGATTGCGGAGTTTTCGTACCCAACTCCTTCAATTGTGCAACAACAACTTCATCGGTAAGTATGCCCATTTTTTTGTGATATTAAACGACGACTTATCAACTTGGTTCTTATCACGCAATGCTTTTATTTTATGTAGGTCTGACAGTGGAGTCTGGGTATGCATGTGGATGTATGGCGCAAGCTGGGACTCCTCTTATATTTGGGTAAAGACAATTCTAATTCCCATATTAGAAAACCACAATTGATTTTTATTTTTGAATCATGCGGTAAGCACCATGTTTGTTGATGTTGATAGCCATGCACTCAAGTGAGGAGGATGCAGATCGCTTTGTACCTTGTTCGAGAGCCCATGAACTACATAAGGCATATGGTGCTCACGGAAGCAAGAAGAGTTGCACCTCAAGTTGAAGCTGCAGTGGAAGAGTACAAGACAACCCATGAAAAGAGGAAAAAGGAAAGAGAAGAGCACAAGGAAACCCGGTCAACGAGCCCAAAACAACCTGATTTTGAGTTCTAAGTTTTTGGTTTTGATGAAGGACAACAGTTATGTTTTTTTTTCTCTCAGGATGATGGACAACCGTTTTTAATTTGGTTCGGTGAATGCTTATTATTTTTGGCTTTTATATTTGGTTTTTGGTGGTGAATGCTTTTTATATTTGGTTTTTGGTTTGGTTTGGTGAATGGTTTTAATATTTGGTTTTTGGTTTGGTTTGGTGAATGGTTTTAATATTTGGTTTTGGTTTGGTTTTTGGTTTGGTGAATGCTTTGTATATTTGGTTTTTGGTATTGTGAATGCTTTCTATATTTGGTTTGGTTTGGTTTGTTTTTTCGTGGAAATGGCAAAGGGACTTCACCAAAATTCCACCTTCCAACTTGTGAGTGAGGTTGCGTCTGTTCAAGGCTT